>PVKZ01007570.1:0-21972 GCA_004027375.1 Macroglossus sobrinus | reverse complement strand
AAAAAAAAAAAAAAAAACCTGAAGACAACTAAGAGATATCTCAAAACAGCATCTGCCAAAATACCACAGTAAGAGCAAAGACCAGGGCTGAGGCACCACGGGAGTTCCCAGTATAATATGCACCAGTGAGACTCTTCCTTTGCAAACAGCAGAAACAGAATTTAGATAAAGTAAGCAAATAAAGAAAATTAATTGAGTTCCATGTTTGGTTCAATCAGAGATATATGCAGAAAACCAGACCATATCGCCCCCAAATTGTACCTCTTCGGCATAGAAAATATTTTGAGCTGAAGGCAATTAAGTAGCAGCAAAGCCAGGAAAACCTTCCCTTTTTCTGCCTAAGGCAGGAAATCTCCTTCTACTAGAGGCTCGGCCCAGAACCCTCTAGAAGAAGCGGCAAAGTGTACTCCGTTAGTTCTCTCCCACGTGTTTACCTTCCTTCCCTTTCCTTGGAACCCTAAGACTTCTGTGCTTTGTCCTGTCGTTTCTCTGTAACGCCGGTATGTCGAAGACGTTACATCGGCTGAAATCCTAGCCATCGTTTGAGGTGTTTCACTTAGGGTTCCCCTACGTGATGGGCACTGCACACGTTACTAAACTGCCTGGTTTTGTCTCGTCTTTGTTACACACTTCCAGCAGAAAACCTAAGAGGGCCGTAGGTGAAGTTCTGTCTCCCCTCCACGTGAAACATGGTGCCAGCACCTGGCCCCGCTTCACCTCTCAGATTTTCTTAGCATCTTCTGGTGTTCTCCCTCCCAGTTGGCAGAGCTGGCCGCCAACAGCACCTGCCGACATGGGACTATCACTTGTGGACCCAGGGAAAGACTGTCTCTCTGTCTCTCTGTCTCTCTCTCTCTCTCTCTCTCTCTCTCTCTCTCTCTCCCCCTCCCTCTCCTATGTGCCACGTGTGCACTCTAAGGCTGAACCCTGAAGGGTCAGAGGTATATCCCCACTTAGGATGGGGCCAAGGTGGGGTCAGGGGGCCTGAGCATCTAAAATGTGCCAGGCTTTGTCCTCGGGCAGGGGATGAGAAGTGAACAAGAGAGAGGAAGCCCCCGCCTGTCAGAGGTTTACTGATGGGCAGTGGGACATGAACTAACCAACCAGCCAGCCGATCTCCAGTGACAGCAGCAGCTATAGTGATCGGGTACTGTCAAGAACGCAGGTTGAAAGGGTGCAGGGTAACGTGGTGTTGCAGTGGTAGTGTCGGCGGCTAGTTCTACATGGCGGGGTCCAGGAATCACGTCTTAAGGAGGTGACGTCTGAGTAGCAGAGCATGGTTCCATGTGCTGTGTTGCAACTTTTTGTTTACTCCAGAGGAAATCCAGAAGCGGGGGCTCTTTCCTCCTGGGCTCTCAAGAATATTCTCCATAAGAAATCTGCCAAACACGCAGTGTTGGTTGTATATAAAAAGACAGTGTCATGTATAAGAAGTTCTAGTCCCTCTCCCTGGAGATGTAGCACCGTGCCCGAGACACTTGACTTTTCTGGACTGAAGTGAAGACGGTTTCCAAGGTCCTTTCAGCTCTAAATTCAATGAGTCTGAATTCATTCTACAAGTAATTCATTTTCATACTTTCTTTTAACGTTTAATAATGTCAGAGTGAATGATGCAAGCAGGACACTTTTGAATAGCAGAATCGTTTACATTAGCCAAATTATAAAAGAATATTATAAATAACCTTACCTAGGAAAGATAAAAGTGTTATTCTTTAATGACTCATGTGTCGGTATTTGTAAATACTATTAAATAGCTTAAAAAGTGCCTCCTGACGTTGAGTCATTATTTATTTTCTAGCTTCAGAGCAATCTGTAATTAAGTTAACATCTTTTTGATCAGTGAACAAGCCTCTCAGTGTACTTGACATAACCTTGGCAGCCAGTCGAACAAATATTCAGTGAAAAACAGTAATAAGTTTTCTATTTTGTGACTATTCGTATTCGTAGTATTTGATTTCAGGAGACTCAAAGAAATCAGGAGACTTGTTACCTGTGAGAAGTTCTTCGTATTACGCATTAATGATGCTTACGAAATGAAGATAATGATAATTATCTCTAAATACTGTTGTGTTAAGTAACAGCGACAGTAATCGTTAACATTTGCCGGGTCTTTTCCTTGGTGCTTCACGTATTCATTTTAATCCTCTCAGCAGCCCTATGGAATGCTGCTATTATTAACCTACTTTTTAGATGAGAAAAACTAAAACATAGAGGAACCTGCCTCCCAGCTCAAACACCTGGTTGACAGCGCGCTTTTGAATCCAGGTGTTCTGAACCATAATTCAGGTTCTTAACCGCGTATGATGCTTCATATATGATTTCCACCTGACGAATGGAAAATGCTTTCTATCCTGGTGCGAATCTGGCTTGGGAAAAATTGGGCAGCGGGTGACATTGACCATTTTCTCTGTTCTTTTCATCTTCACCCTGTCACCCACTGCCATCTCCCACCCGTAACTTCCAGGGCCCTTGTGATATGTCCCATCTCCCTGAAAATGTGTGAGCCCCCAAAGAAGGTAGTGTGAGTTGTTCACCTTAGTACTTTCAGGGCTGGATTTTATTCAGTTTGGCCATTTGACGACGCTCAGATCTCATTCCAGTCTATTAATTGGTTTGCCTGCACATTTGGATGGTTCTTCCAACTAATTTTCCTTTGTAATTGACATAAGGTAGATAGCATTGAGGGAGGAGGAGATGTCTTCTGCTTGCTTTTCATGGTCTTTTTAACTATAGGAGGTGCCGAAAACTATTCTTTTTGTCTCCTTTAGAATTTAGGATGGTTCATTTAAATTCCTACTAAATAATGGTTCTTGAAATGCTACCATGCTTCAAGCTCTTTTTATCAGATTAATGAAAAAGTAAGTCTGTAATCCTATAAATATTTTCTGTGTCCTTTGTTGAGTTATTTATAATTCCTGTGTTAAAAATGATCGCAATGACCGACTTTCAGAAAACCATGTGTATTGATAACTCTTCCAGTGTGCTTTGGTTTAAGCATTCCTTAAGGACAAAGTACTATTTTCATTATTTTCTTTCTCTGATTTGTTTGTTGACATGTGTAAAGGGTCTAAATTTCCACTCCGTGTTGTAAGATGTACATTAGACACTCAATGGATTCACCCCTATCCACAGCAATTATGCTGGAGTTTTCTTTACCCTGACTCTCATCTACTCGTTGTAGGAGAGAGATTCTGATCCTGGTCTCTGTTTTACTCAGTTCATTGAACTTAGGCAGAATGACTAACCTGGAAGGAAGCTGGGAGAAGTTTTATCTGCTGATCAGAAGCAGCCTCTGACTGATAGTCCAGGGCAGAGCAGGAGAGAAAGATTACAAAAGCTGCTCTAAACACGTACTCTTGGTACCTTTAAGTTATCTTTCTGCCTTGGAGGCTTCTGCCTGCAACTTTCTTAAAACAATTTTAAAAGAATCAATTCTACTCTAAAGTGGATAGTGCTGGCAAGTGGATTTGCATAACAGGCTTTCTCAGCTGTGTGTTTACAAAGGGGCGTCAGATGCTTCCTGAAGTTGCATTACCTTCCTTTTCACTCTAATTTATTCCTCAGATTAGGAAATTAGTTTTGTGTAGCACGCCAATTAGTAGTCTTAGCATGAGAAGGGTCCTGCCAAGATATAATTATTTTTTAAAAGAATATATATTTTTTCAAATTATAGTCGACATATACGAATTTCAGGTGTGCAAAATAGGGATCCAATGTTTATATGTCTTATGAAGTGATCACCACGACATGAATTGCAAGCATCTGTCACTGTACATAATGGTTACAATGTCAATGACTATATTCCTATGCTGTATATTATACCACCACCACCACAACCCCCTGACTTCTCACGAGACAAGATGCAGTTCTGTTGAGGGACTTGTCTCACCCAGTTGAGAATCACTGAACTAATAACAGGACTAGTGACAACTGAGCAATTCTGTGCAGTTCTGAGAGCTTCACTTGTTTTGGCTCATTGATTTCTCACAAAAGCCCTGTGAAGTAGGTACTATCGATAATATCTATTTTCTGAATAAGGATATTGACACATAGGAACATAGATTTTACTTAATTAGACATATGGATTATAGTAGAATTGTGAAGACCGAACTGGTTGCCGAATTGTAAAATTCGTAAACATTTAGGATCATAGAGTTACTTTTACATTCCAATTTTAAGACTCTAAGCTTCTTTTCTACTACTTTGTCTTTAACTAGCTATTGGGTTACTAGGTTGTCATTTTAAAATATGATTGTTAAGGTAGGTTAAAAAAACAAACAAACAAACAAACAACAAAAAAAAAACCCCAGCGATTTTAAACATCTTGTATACCAAGGTATTAAGAAGCTGCTTTTGCATAAAATGTCCACCAGGTGGCAGTTTTTCACTAAAAGTACATTGTACTAGATTTCATATCACAGTTTTCAAGAATTTTTAAAGGAATCATTTGTTTTGTGCTGTTAAATAGTTAATCTGAGGTTTTCTTAAATGAAAAAGAGGATACTTGTATTTAATATCCTTTCAAAATAGTAGAGCCTTCTAGCAGCTTAACACACTTGAGTCATATGTCCCTTGAAATAAGAATTTACTTTAAAATGTATTTTACAAATCAACTAATCACAACAGACAGAGATGGCACTTGAACACATGATCAGACTTATAAAATTGTTTTCGAATCTTTAAAATCAAGCTACAACGATAAAAAAAAACCTATGGTCTTATATTCAGGAACTTTATACCAAAAACATTCTAATTTTTTTACGAAAGACCAATGAGATATTATACACTGTGAGCTTATTTACATGACTGTTTCTTTCTTATATGCTTAAAATTTTCAAAATTTCCTCCCATTAAGAATTTTCAGTTAAAATTTGAGGCCAGCTATTTGCTTGTTTAGTGTCATAATTTTTTTTTAAAGGTATTTTTAAATATCGACTCATTTAAGTACCATTTCCATGAAGTCGTGTTTGGTGCACTGGTCGGCAGACGCCCCGTTGCCTGCCCCCTGCCCCCCGTCAACGCTGTGGGTCGGAATGTGGTCATCAGGGAGCACTGCACCTGACACCAAGAAGCCCCCCTGCCCGTCCACAGTCCAGCTCCGTCCAGCTAACTGACATGACACCCTCCTCCTTCTTCTCGTTTACTTTTGCTTCTTGAATCTGTTCTCCTCTGATGAGTGCATCAGCCCAAACGCACCGGTCACGGCACTGTTCCTAAGACATCACAGATTCTTACACATGCCCCATACCTATCTTCTTCAGTGGGTACCATAGCTCAGCATGAAACTATGACAAGTCATGAATTTTAACACACACTTTAAAATGATCCGTTCCACAGCTTGTCCTAATCATGAAAAAAAAAAAAAAGATTCTGCCTCTGTTTGTTCTCCACATTTAAATGTCAGTGACTTCACATTTACTAGCTCTTATTATAGTTATTGAACTGGATAAGTTAATTTTTGAGGTACAGATATTCAAGTATTGTTGAACTTTTATTCTATTCCAGCAAACATGACACACAAGTAAGCAAGTAAGGTGATGCCTATCATAGTATTTTTCTGCATCAACTACCTATTTCACAGATGTAAAAGGTGAACCCCCAGTGGTAATCTATTCATACCGGTTTTGACAAGAGTTCTCAAGTATGAAACTTAAATTTAAACATCTTACTTTGTACCCATATAAAAATTATCTTACTTTGTACCCATATAAACATTAAGCAGAGAAAGATAAATACCATGTGATTTCACTTATATGTGGAATCTAAGGAACAAAAGCAGACTCAGGAATATAGAGGACAATCTGATGACAGCCAGAGGGGAGGGGGTTGAGAGGATGGAGTGAAGAGTTAAAGAAGCGCAAATTAGTAGTCGATAAGTCACGGGGATGGGGAGCACAGCGCAGGGAAATGCCGTTAGCATTAATACAACGGCTGGGTGGAGGGCCAGAGGGTAGAAAGAGCAATTAGGGGTATCGTTTTATAAACTATATAAATGTCTAACCAAGGTACTGTATACTTGACACTAAGAATAAAATTAAATTTTAAAAACTTAAGCTGATTCACGTTGAAATGTCATTAGTTTCTTATCAGAAAAAAAAAATTAAAAAACAAAAAGAAAAGGATCACTAATGCTAGTGGACAGAAACAAACATCATCAATCATTCAATTAGGTGGTCACTGAATATCCAGTTAGTACTAAAATACCCCCCTGCTGATGGCTTGATCGGTACTGCTTGTTTCTGTCCACCAGCTTTGTGTTTAAAAAAAAAAAAAAAAAAAACACTGCAAAGGGAAAGTGAGCAAACATCAGTAATTGGCTCTTTTATTTGTTTTTAGCCAACTGCGCTGTATCGTTGCCTGGAATTCTACAAAATATGGGTTGACAGTAACTTTAAACGTAATTGAAATGAAACATTTAGCAGAGTCCTGCATGAGTTGTAGGGCTGAGTTTCTGCTGTGCTAAGTCCAAGAGTTTTTTGGTTTTTTTTTTTAAATTACATGGCCCCAATGACTGCAATCTAATAACTCACAGTTTTTGGCAAAACAAGATGCACGCAAAGTGGACATCTGGCTAATGAAAGAGGACGTGCCACAACTGAGTGTCAAAATGCAGCAATCACAGTGACAGGCCCCGCAATGCACAGCAAAGATCCCGGTAAAACACCTTTTTCTACAGAAGCTCTCCCTCTCATTTTCTTTAAATGAGCCGTTATTTTTTCTTTTAAACTTGAACACAAGTTCCAGAAGCAATGTTTGATACCTAAGCATTTTTATTTTATTTTATTTTTTTTATTATAGCTCCATGGAGAAGTTACCACCGCATATAACATATAGAAACTACATTTCAGAGAAATCCGTATAAAGCTTATTACTATTTAAGATTTCATTTCCCCCTGTAGGCTGGTTCTGATAATAACAAGAGTCAGCCCCGAAGGCTCTATTTATTCGCTCTAATTATTTTTCCTCCATTCTATAACGTTCCACCCCAGTTTCATGTAGTGTTTTGAGCCTTTCTTGTCCATCCTGTGGCCCTGGCGTAGGGCTGGGGAGACCTGGCAGGGCAGATAGGAATTTGTGCTCATTGACCTTCTCGGGGGGGGGGGGGTTCCCACCCTTCGCTCCCCAGCAACGGCAGTGACGTTATGCAGACATGACTGTCAGAGGCAGGGCCTGCTTTTCCCCTCGTGCTTCAATGGCAAAGATCAGTAAATATTTTTTTTAGTGCAGTTCCAAGATGGAAAAAGCAAATGGTGAAACCAACGCGTTGCCTGTTGGCACACCCCGATGTCCTGATGCAGAATTAAACATTAAGTCAGCTGCCCTCAGCCTTAGCTAAGCCCATCAATATTAAGGAGGATTAATGCCACTTTCTAAGTTTGAATTATTTTAACTTCCATCTAGAATCAACATGCAATGTTACTTTTGCTCCAAACAGACTTTTTATCTTCGAATGTGTGTATAACCCACCATATAACACTAGAAAGTAATTTATCATTCCATTTTCACAGAAGTTCCAGACCGAGAGCAAACCCCACTGAAGGAAAAATCACTGGTTTTATTTATATAATATAGTCTTTGTCCACCCCATTTCCTTTATTCTTGCATCTAGCTTTCCGTATAATATGAACACCTAATAACTTTGGTTGTTTAACTGGAAAAAAGCAGACATGTTGGAGAAAGGTCAACTGTGGTTCAGTCCTAACTCTTGTCACCTACTTAGCTGAGTGATCTTGGGTAAGTTGTTTGAATTAAGTTGTTTGAATTCTTTTAGCCTCTTTCCTTAGTCTGCAAAATGAGGATCCGTAAAACCTACCTTGAGAAATTACTGGGAAAGTTAAATAAGAGAGTAGATATTCAGTTTCTGGTGTATCCTTAACAGGCAGTTTTCTCTTTATTCTGTATGTAGTCAACTCCACTCATTAAAAATAGTGATACATATAGAATTATAAGAGAAGCAGAGAATCCTAGAATTAAAATAAACATTTAATGTTATCTAATCAACTTCCACCCCAAACTTCTCTATAACATTATTGAAAATTTTTGTAGGACAGCTGAGTCTGCAAAATTGGACAGGGGTCGGGACTAGAGAGCATATTGCCAATGATACTTTCAGCTGGAAGACTCCAACTGGCTTAAACAAAAAGAAACATATCATATTATAAAGAGTCCATTGGTCAGGCAGGGTGCTTCATTGAATGCGTAAGATCCCAGATTTTTCCCATCCCTCTGCTTTTCTGGTCTCTGTCTCTGGATTTTACTTTCTGACTGTCTCATGATCTCAAGATGCTTCAACTGGTCTCAGCATATGATGTCTATTTACGTATTCTCTTAAGGACGAGGAATCCATTCCTGGAACTCTACCTCTCCCCCCAACCCTGGAAGATTCCCTCTCATTTTGACGGACGGAAATGCCCGTTTACAAACCAAGTAACTAGCAAAAAGAACAAGTGAGTTACTGTGACTGTTGAGCATAGTTACTTGGAGAGAGAAAGAGATGGTTGACAAGTCAGATTTGTTTGTTACCAATTTAAAACAGCTTTCTTTCAATACAGGGTTTGCGAGTTCAGCTCCCTCATCAATTTGTCCTTCTTTGTCCTGGTTAAGAAAAGTGAAAGATCCTTTAGAAAAGTAAAATCAAATCTGAATGATGTCACAAAGATGCACTAATGAACATGCATACATATGGCACTGTACAAACTAGCCCAGAGGCCCTAATAGAAGGCTCGGGCTAGTGCTGAACTTGTGATTTACTCTTTATTTTTTTTTTTTTAAGTTTCATCCTTGAGTTCCCTCAATTTCAGTTTGGAGAAAAATTAAGACAGTCGCTATAGTAAATCTTGGGCCTTATCTTCCCGTCGAATGTCAAAGATTATCTTCAAAAACAATTATTCACACCCATCTTTGCAGTCACTTTTCGAATGCTTTTGGGGGAAGGGCTGTAAGTGAGGATTTAGGTGTTAAAGAGGCAGCTTTATAGTTTGGGCAGACAGGGACGGGCACACAGGGTGCTTGCTGCCCGGTTAATGCCACATCCTGTCATGGTTCCTGCCAAAGCCCCCCACGCCCCTCATCCCTTACTGGAAGAGGGAGGCAGAGCTTACACCCAGGTAAAAGCCTCATTGCACTCTGATGCGAAGCTCTCCTGCAGGCTGGGAGCCGGACAGGGGTCCTTCAGTCCCCTGAAGAAAGGAAGAGGGGGCTTCTGCTAGTTGGTGTTTGTTAATAGGGGAGGAAAGAAAGGAAGGGAAAAGGAGAAGTATGCGAAGGAGAATTATGGGTGTACTCTTTTGTTCTTTAAATTTATTTTAACATGGCAGTGGTGATAGTGGTTATTATAATGTGATTATGGCATAGAGGATTCTATTCGTAATTGCAGAAATTACTGAAAGAAGGACCCAGTTACATACTTTACCCACCATTTATTGCTTTTAAATGATAGTTGTTACCCAGACTCTCTAAAGAATAAGCTACCCAAAACAACTGAGTTCGCGCCATCGGAATGGCTAAAGGCGGGCGGCGTGTTTTGCTCGCTGAGCCAGGGGAGTGAGTGGTGGCTGGCGTTTCATCCCCAGGTCTCTTGCTTTGCAACAGCAGTCGGGGAGCAGCTTCCCGGTTAAGTCGGGCGCCTGGGTTCCTCCCCGATGCCCCCACCCACGCTGGGGCTCCCGGGGAAGGAGGGAGAGGCGTCCGGAGGGTGCAGGAGCCCGCGCAGGGCTGACTGGGCAGAGACGAGGCAGCAGCGCTTCGTTTGCCCGGAGCTTCCCCGACCATACCCGGCTTACACGCAAAGTGGGACTATGGACATCTTGACTTTCTCCACGCCAGTATTTTAAAAAGCACACGTTTCAAAAAAGGTGTGAAATAATGACCCCTTCCATGTCAAGCGCCTAGACTCACGCTGGGGGTCACGGACTATGCGGTGGCTGACCTGTGTCACCCTCTGACGGGCCACCGCGTTGGCCTGCGCCCTCCTGTGGGTGCAGGCAGAGCACAGAGACTGCACCGCTGGGTGACACACAGACCCAGCGCTTCTGCCCTCGGGCACAGCACGCAACAGGGGCACCCACCGCTGCCATTTGTGTTGCCCGGCTCTCCAATTTTGTGCACAGGGGTGACCGTGAATGGACTCAGGTGCATGCTGTGCACACAGCTGTGTCACACCCGAGAACCATGAGCTTAGGAGGCTCCCAGTGTTCAAAGGGGGGGGGGGGCTGCTAGCAAACACCCCTCCGGCCTGCGCCCCAGAGGGAGGCTCTGTCTTTATTATGCTCATGGGGAGATGAGTCTGCCCTCGCCCCAGAGGGCGAACAATCACTATTTTTCAAGTTTGTATACTCTACAAACATTCCTGAAAAGATAGTCTGGAATAAAATCTGTCGCACGGTGTGTCAAACGGTGACAGACGATGGAGAACTGTCTCACAGCATACATCACACACACGCATGTGGCGTGCGTGGAGTGTGCATGCGTGTGTATGCATACCACTTAATTCTCCCTGCAATTCTATACAGTGCATAATTCTTGCGATAGATGTAAAGAAACGGTGTCAGCTAAGAATTTTGCCGAAGGTCACAGAGACTGAAAGGGACCAATTCAGAATTTCCATGCTTTGTTCCACTCAGCAATCAGGAATCTTTCTGATCAACCAATAAGCTAATTGCCATGAACTAGAGGAAACATAATATCCTGTGACACGGAGTTCTAGAAAGAACGCCCTTTGACATTTTATATCATTTCTACCAGAACTAAAGCACCATCTGTGTTGCTTCTTTCCTTATAACTGGACTTGTGACAAATTAGATCCCGTGCAACGCCATTCGAACGAGTACACAGAACGGCAGTCACAGAAGTGACATGACCCCTCCCTCCAACCAAACCCACTGCTCAGTGCAATTATAATCTTGGAAGATAACAGTGAAAAAGATGTGGAATTAAATTGAGCTCTGAAAACTGCTCACCTCATGATTCCTTCTGATTGCATCTTGGCACAAGTCTCCCAAGTTTCCATACATGATTTAGGGGTAATGTATAACTCCCTGGAAGCACTGCAGCTTCTCCACGTTTAAATGAGAGGCCGGTTTTATTAGTAATAACCATAATAACTCTGCTAAATTGGTTGTATGACTTGGTTGCTCATTAGGAAATTATTTTTCAGCAGGAACATATTACCTTGCTATATGCGATTCAAGTTTTAAGCAGGAAATTTATTAGTGGCGCACGAGTTTACAAGGAGATAATTATTACAGATATTATAGTCAGGTTCTAATCAGACAATTATTTCCCATGGTGTTAAAGTCAAAAGCTTATTTTTTTCTAAGTTTTATTATTAAGAAAACTGTATTATCTACATGAGACGTTTTTACATTTTGCAGTGGAGTTTAGATCTGGGCTATCGAATGCCAGAGAAGTGCCATGGCTCGCTTCAATTTTTCCACATAGTATTTTCTTGATATATTTTATAGGAAAAAATCCTTGTGTGTGTGTGTGTGTGTGTGTGTGCGCGTATAAACTATATATATATAATCACTACAGATATGTACACTAGAGACTGGTACCCACCACTGGTAACCTAAATGATAACTACTCTAAAAGGAGGCTTTTAGAGAAATAAATTTGGGGAAAAGGGTAGTTTTCACAGGAATTACATGGCGTATCAAATGAGGATGCTGTAGAATGTAACACGTTGGTTGGTTTTAGGCCTGAGTGTGAAGGGAAAAAGGCATGTTACCCAGAAGGTGCCACAGTGACAGGACATGGAACCCTATCTACGAGGTTTGCGAAGAAACTGCCCTGACAGCTCCCTATCAAAAAATAGTCAGGTGTTTCTCTAACGGGAGCGATCTGCAATCGTCTTAACAATCATTGCTGGGGAGGGATGGTGGAGAAGGTAAACATTCCATGGCATGTCTCGTCCCAGGGAAAATGATGGGAGTGCCGTCTGGGGTTGGATCAGGCAGTTCCAGAACACGTGATTTTTAAGATGGCGATGACTTTCCAGTGGCGTGAGTGTGGCATGGCTCGTCTAAAACACGGTCCCTTCTCAAGAGGATTTTTTCTTTTTCTTCTTTTTAAACTTAGCTTTACAGAAAGTCACGTTCCAGAATTCGGCAGAACATAAAGGCCTCGGGCGCCAGGCTGCCTGGGTTCGTGGCCTGATTGTACCACTTCTCAACGGTGTGCTCATGAGTATATTTGCTTAACTTCCGTGCACTTCAAACTCGTCATCTGTAAAATAGGGATGGTAATAGTCCTCACTTCATAGGGTTTTCTAATGGTGAAAAAAAAGACAGTGAACGGGAAGGATTTAGTGTTTCACAGGCGTTAGCTGCTATTACCTCCATGTCAGAAAAGAGTGCCTTAGAATAACATAGCACTTTACAACTTTAAATTTTTTTTTCCCCACTGCCTCACTTAACCTTCACAGATCCTGAGGTAAGGAGTTCAGATGTGGTCCTCCTCCCCTAACAAATTCGTGAATTGAGAGGCAAAGGAATCCAGTGATCTGCCCGAGGCACGGGGTTTGCTAAATGCTGGGGTGGATTCTATGATGAAATGTCTAGTTTCAGAGGCTTACTCCTTTCACATCCTGTTTACCAGGTCATAGCTTCACTGTCATCACAAAGTGACGATTTATTTTGTCACAGGACAGACAAAGTTTGCTGTTGAATTTGACAAAGTTAGCTGATGAATGACACACAGCAGAAGCTATGGATTTTAAAAAGGGTAGAATGGAGAACTTGGCTGGAGGGCTGAGGACCAAAGAGCTATTAGAACTGGGAGTTGATAAACTCTTGGGAGGCACGGCAAAGCCACTGCAACGTGGCTGGTGCGTCAGTGCAGGCTGAGCATGGACAATGGAGCTCTCGGCTAAAATTGTAAAACATTTTTATGTGAACTTAAAAAAAGGAATAATCAGGGGCACTGTATGTTACCTCATAATTAGTTTCCACATGTTCAGGAACATCTCATTCTCTATTTTGTTCTTAGCCTTATAAATTTAAGTGGAAGGAATCAGCTTTTATTCTGATATTTCAGTTGCCCTATCACTCAGTAAAAATTGCCTGTTTTCGACAATTATGGGAGATATTAGACACAGCAAGACAGGAAGAAAATTAAGTCAGTTCTGCAAATAGAAAATACTGCCTTTTCAATAGCTTTCACTAATGTCACTTTGAAAAATCTTGAATATCTGTTTTCCTGTTCAATTATTAAAAACAATACACTTGTGAGATTTGGTCCATTAGTTTTGAATTTCGTTTCATGCTGTTTTTTATAGTGAGATGCTACTCTAATTATCCTGGGCAATAATTTAGCCCTTCAATATTTTTCCTCTGACTAGTTACATTCTGCCAATGATTTATAAATATTCAAATATAACCACTGCAATCTTTTTTTGTATATTTGAAAATAATTGAAAAGGGTGAAGCAATATGTAGATTTAAACATAAAAGCTTTGTGTTCCAATTAAAATTTATGCATAAACCTAAAACCACAGGCATATAAACCTTGGACAAGGAGATGCAGTTTATAAACAAAAAAAATACTTGCCAACATGAATGATATTTTGGAAAGATATATCAAAGTGGGTGTAATAAAATAAAATTGAACAGTTTCAGTCCAATTAAATTTTACTTATGATATCATTATGCAAGAAATTCTACTAAAAATTTGTTTTTGATCATAACAGTGATAAGAAACATAAAAGTCAAAGCTTCTTTTTTATCTCCAAAATAAAAATCATCTCCTAAAGGAGAGTTGATACTTTCCCGAGTCACTATGTTTTTGCCACCAGATATCAGAATGTCAGACATAGCATCTCAGGAAGATAAATGCAGTGTTAAAGAAAATCATTTCTAAGTACATTTAGTGTATAAATCCTTTTGAGACCCTGATGAGAGCTACGACCCCTCTTTCCAGGAAAATGTCCATATGTACGAAGGGTTCAAGGTTTATAGATGAAGTAACTTGTGCAAAAGGAAATCTTAGTCCATACGTACTTATAGCATACTGGGTCTGGAAACTATGGAGATCAAGTTCACATTCTTTATTGGCTAGTGTGGCAGGACAGATAACAGAGCCATCAAGATAATCGAGAAGAATTACAAGAAGAGACTATTCGCAGAGATCTGGGGCAGCGGAATTCTGTCGCTCAGCCTGAGGTAGGAAAGGGAGGGATAGTGCTGAGCAAACCAGAAGGGATGTACCAAGTTCTTGGTGACTTTCTCTGGAATACGAATGTCAGGGCAGAGATCCACACACATTCGAGAAAAGTCTTCAACTTGAAAGATAGGGAGCAAATAAGACAATAAAAAACTGAAAGACTGTTGGCCAGTTAGGTATGTCAGACTATTTCCTTCATTTTTATCCTATATGAGTTCGTAGTTTTCTAAATCTATTCAAAGTTAATGGGCAAAGAAGGTGAGTTGTTCTTAACTCTCAGGGGAAATTAGATCAGACCAGAGCAGTTACTTCTGGCTAGTTGGGAGAAAATAATAATCCACAATTCTTTGGAAGTTATAAATATTGAGGCAGGAGAAGAGGTATTTAACGGAACATTTAAAAGAGTACAATAATAAGAAATAAAATAATGTTTAGAGGCTGGCTATTAAATCAGGGATAACTATATGACATCAAAAGCTCCTAAGAAATGGGACAGAGGAGGTGCCCCTAGGGGACCCCTAAAACCGAGGGTAGCACTGAACCCTATATATACATATATTTTTTTTTCTAGACATACATTACCTACGATAAAGTTGAACTTATTAATTAGGCATAGTAAGAGACTAACCATAACTAATAATAAAACAGAACGATTATAATCATGTTTGGTCTTGGTAAAACCGAGGAGGACTTTATAGCCACCGGGCGATCCTCGCCCTCCCAAACAATGAATTATTAAGACCGTTTTCATGACGTGCAGGTATTGCTAGAGCAGAAAAACGGTCCCTCTTCGAAATGTTATATATTTTGTCTTCCTGAGGATCACACGGAACTCCACTTGCCAACGGGGCAGCTGCAGTGTCAAAGTGAGACCATCCCGCTGACGTTGGTCACAGCTGGGACTCTTCAGAGTAATCGTCAAAGTGGCAAGATGTCAGACAGTTGTAGGCGTCCCCTGCTGCTACCATGTGTCCTGCTTTAGTTGCCCAGCACAAAGAAAGCGTCAGCGATTCCCACCACACCTGCGGTAATCAGCTGTAAGTTATTCTTTTCTCTCTTTTTTTTTTATTCCCTATTATCAATTTGATAAAGACCCGACATATTCTCATATGACACTCCTAGGTTCAATCTATTTGAAAGATAAAAATGGCTACTGCTTGGGATCTGTGGGCTATTTTAACTGGCTGTGGTTAGCTGAGGCTTGTGAAGGAGATTGTGAGAAATGTCCCTGTCCTTTACAGAGTTACACTAGAACTGAACCGGGAGGGGAGGCAGTGAACAGTGGTGCCCAGTAGCTAGGCTGTGCCACTAAGATCGCAAGGAAATGGCCATGTCACTCAAATGTTTGTTTTGGCTTTCCTCTCCTGTTTCCTTATAGGACATATTAAATATGTACCAACTGAGCTAATAGCAGCCAACTTTATGACTGCTTTGCCGAGAAACAGCAGCAGAGTTAGTACTTTTAATTAAGCTCACTAAAGGAATAATACGACCTGTACATATCGAAGATCCAAACACCTATAACGACAGTTTTTAGTGCTTTGAAAGCAGAAAATCTTGCAATGAGAGTCTGGCAAGCTAACAGTCAAACTGTTCTCCCTCAGACGCTGCACAGCTAAGGAGGGACGAGATTTAAAAAGCATGTGCCTCAGGTATGAACAGCAGAGCTAGAGCTGGTGGTTTTGTTTCATTCACAACTAGATGATTCTTTTTAAATGTACATTTTTAAGAGACATTTCACGCTGTCATGATCTGCTTGGACTTCTCATTTTGTAAGCAGGCTGGTTTTCTGGGAGTCTGACAATCTGCTATCGTAGGCAGAATTTTCTTGGCAAAGGCGTTGCCTGTGTCCTCCACAGGACTTTTTTGGGGAAAAGGCCCTTTGGAAGTGTGTGTGTGTGTGTGTGTGTGTGTTTGTACGTGTGTGTGTGATCTCATGATTTCTGAGCATAGAACGTGTTCTCATTAGCCAGCCTAAGTTATAAAGGTGGACACATCTACAATAAACTTGTTACTTGTGTTCTCCTTTCTGGGTTCCCACGGCTCCTTTGCTCTGTGTAATTCAGTGTCGCTGAAGACTCCCGAAGTGGGTGAACTGGCCTAGTGTTCTGGCCCTGAGGACATTTTTATCCTGAAGATGCCCTTAGTCCCCAGGCACTGAAAACCCAGTCTGCTGATGAAAACAGACTTGAGCGATCACTGCATCCACTCCTTTCAACTTATGGTTCTGACCCCTCAAGGGCACTAAAATTTGCGAATGCTCAGTTCCTTTATATAAAATGGCCTAGTCTTTGTATATAACCAATGCGTATCCTCCTGTATACTTTAAATCATCTCTAGGTTACTTATAACACCTGACACCACGTAAATGCTATGTAAAAAGTTGTTATACTCTTGTTTACAGAATAATTACAAGAAAAAATAAAAACATTATATATATGCCCAGCACAGACACAACTGATCCTGGGCCTAACTACATAGTACACGTCAGCAACACCATAATGTTTTTTGGCTAAATTAATGATGGTGTGATTTAAAGCTCAGTTCTAAGGTGTATGAGGTATATGAGACCGTTCAAAGTTCGCCATTTGTTGTGCTAAAAGTACAAAACTAAAAGCAGCTCACAATCCGAGGAATGGCTGTTTCGGTGTCCCTGTGCCAACAGATACTGGCTTGACAGTTACATGCTCGTGTTTAGTAGAGGGTGGCTCAAAGCTGGAGGAGATGAAGTTAATGGGAGGAGGATGGTATCGGCAGCTCATGCATGTGACATTTTCTAAGAATAAGTTGGTCTATTGAAGGAGTTGTAAAGAGATACTTCCTTTTTGGATTTAAAGATGCATCAAAAAAATGCACAAATTGTTATAGGGCAAATAGTAATAGAAGATTGAACATGGAGGATATTGATAAAAACTAAAGGTAATGGCAATAGGTGAGGGATATGAAATTTAAAAATACAAGCTGCTTTTAGGATTCATTGAAAGTTAATAAAACTTTTGAGTTTTCTGCAGTTATGAGAAATTCTGTAGAAAGCCAAGGTTCAATTATACCCAGGGAGATTGAATTTCAGTGTTTCAGGGTTCAAGTTTAACCTTTAGCGTCTATTTGACATAACTTAAGTCTTGTTACCTGAAAAGTTCCAGTCGATTTTGAAAAGCCATCCTGAGGTTTTGCAAGGATCCTAGGGTGCAGAGTTGAGAGGCAAGAATCTGCTCAAGAATCCGAACCCTTGGCAAAGAAAAGGCCTTGGCCTTGGCTTTGACTTTATAGTATAAAGTGTTTCGGGGAAGTTCCAGCACGGGGCGAGAATGTATACTTACAGGATCCCTCGAAGAAGAAAGAGAAGGAAAAAGAACAACAGTTCGCTAATAAGACTCATTGTCATGACCTGGATGTCATCTCCCCAGGCAGAGAGTGTCCCTCTCAGTGAGGAAATGAGTCCTCTCTTGGAACTGGTTTTTCCAAAGGGCCAAAAATGTCATGTTTCTGTTGTGTTAAATTCTTATTTATTTATTTATTTTATAGTTGACATCTATAAAAGACCTAGACTTTAGAAAGAATGTTTTATCTTTTTTTAAGGCCCAAAATATTAGTTCGCTTGGGCTGCCATAGCACAATCCCACGACAGGAACCTTCAACAGCAGAAATGGACTTTCTCCCAGTTCTAGAGGCTGGGGGTCCAAGATTGATGATGTTTTAACGGGTCTGGTTTCTCCTGAGGCCTCTCTGTCCCTGGTTTCTATGAATGAGTAACTTCTTGCTGTGTCCTCACCTGGCTTTTTCTCTGTGAGTGTGCGACTCTGGAGTCTCGTGTGTATCCTAATCGTTCCTTATGATGACACTTAGTCGGACTGGGTTAGGACTAACCGGAATGACCTAGTTTTAATTTAAGTACCTCTTAAAAGCCCTATCTTTACACTGACAGTGGGTTCAACATATTTTTTGCGGGGGACACAGTTCAGCCCCTAACAGGCCCTTTGTCTAGTAACAAATGGAAAATTAAACATAATTTCAGGCAGGGGTAAATGGAGATTAAACCTCTGATACATGTCATATCCAGAGGCGTATTTGTTATAAACTTCGATCAATTATGGAAAAAAAAATAGCTATTTAATGTTCCTTCCTTCCTTCCTTCCTTCCTTCCTTTCCTTTCCTTTCTTCCTTCCTTCCTTCCTTTCCTTCCATTTTTTTTTCACATTTAGACTGATTCTGCCTCTCCTAAGTTTCCTTGAGGGAATAAAAATAATTCTTTTCAGGGAATATTTGAATTAAAAAAAATCCTCAGACTTAGATAAACCTGAAATGTATCAGAATCATTAAAGACATGATGAGATATTATTTTAGCCTTATAATGTCTGTCTTTCTCAAACTACAGTGTCTTATTTGGGAAAGATGGACATTATGAGGCTAAAAATTAGGGAGCTCATAGTGGGAGGGGGAGATGAAACACCAGACACTCAGAGCTCGTCCGGGGGCGGGATGTGGGGAGCCACCTGATGCAGGGGCCGGGGCAGCGGACCTGGAGACAGACCGCCTTGGGGCACCTAACGATACGTGCTCTCTCACCAATGCCTAATGACGAATCTCCGCAAAGGCAGACCAGGGTTGAAATATTATTTACAGTGACAGGAATTAGCACGTAGATCCATTGTTCCTGTCTGGCCTAGTTCCAATTCAATAAAATACTTCCGCGAAAGAATTCAGGGTAATTTGACACGTTCGGTGTGCAGGCCTGCTCCCCGTGGAGACGTGGTCAGCACTGAGAGGCTGCATCCACGGTGCCTGTGTGTCTCCAGGTGAATTATGACCTTGGGTGGAGACAGAAAATATGAAGGAAGGAAGTGTAGCTCAATTCTGAGTGTGGTACGTGGCTAAGGAAGAAAACTCCTCAGTGACGTGGCCAGGGTCCCTCCATGGACATTGGCACCTAGTGTGGAACTGCAGAAAATCAGAATGTAGTGGGGTGTTGTGCACCTGCTATAGCATCCTGGACAAGCATCGGTGACTATTACTCTCTGTTCCTGAGAACACTTCATGTTGATTATAGTTATGTGTGGAAGGACAGAACCTTAGAACTAACCGGTATGCACACGTGCATGCGTGTGTGTGTGTGTGTGTGTGTGTGTGTGTGTGTGTGTGTGAGAGAGAGAGAGAGAGAGAGAGAGAGAGAGAGAGAGAGACAGACAGACACACACACACACACACACACACACACCTCACCCCCTCAGCATCTTCTCACACTGACAAGCAGGGTACAGGGTTTGATGACTGAGACATTCCAACAGTCACCTGGTTACTGTTACCAGGGTGTTCCCAGTTCTGACACAGAATCCAGTTGCTCCTGGCACTTCATTCTGGCATCACACAACTGAGTGAGCTTCAGGATGCTCCAAGCTTCAGCAGTGGTAGACAGATTCTTACAATTTATTATCTCAGCAATTATTAGGTTCCCTGATGACTTATCTTTCTTGCTAACCCCAAATTCAGGATGGACAAGCAGCCGTGACATGCAGGTTAAATTCAGTGACGTCAGTTTCGGTAGCATTGAATGATGACAGTGACATGGGGAGTATTAGCTGCATTATTGCTTTTGCTCTGGAGGAAGCGTCTTCACACGTTTAACCCTTTGATTAAATATTTCTGGTTGGCGGTGAGCTTTAAGGGAATAAAAGGGAGTCATGGGCTGCTCAAGTCAATGAGCTAAGGTACTTTGTAAAGCTAGCCCTTCCTGCTCTAGATTACTAGTAGCTGGGATGCTTCGCACTGAAAAATACATCTCCCAGAATATTGACTTTTTTTTTTTTATTAGTGCTTTTGATTATAGATATACTCCAATTTACTCAAAGGCATTCAGGACTTGCCAGAGCGGAGAATGAAAGGTTTTCTGAGCACAAGTTGAGAGCTATCAGCTTATCTCAAAAGGTAATGAGAGGAGGGGCTAGAAGGAGAAGACAGAAAGAGAAAGGATGGGATGAGATGCACAGAGAGAAATACCACGGGAGGAAGTACTTGTGGCTTTCGCGAGTCAAGGGGACACCATTAAAGGCCCGTGTTAATGTTGCTCCAGGAATCATCTATTAGATTAGAGTGTCCTGGGAATCTGAGGCCCTGAGGGGAAAGTTTTTTATTGTTGTTTTTTTCAAACAAAATATGCACATTCCTGGGGAAATGCAAATATTTTCCATCCGCTTTATTAGAGGTGAAGGGATTTGCCCCCTGGAGTGTACTCTGCCATGTCTGTGGCCTCCAGCTGTTTTTCTTCTCGTTGTCAGTTATTACAAAATACAGCAGGTGCCGTGCTTGAAAAGCAACCTCTCTGAACTGCTTTCTTGAAATCGATGTTTCAGTAACAGGGAGTGATCTCTGGTCGTGGAGCAGGGCAGGACCCTCCTTCTCTCGATCACTACTACTATCTGTATGTTCCTTTCTCTTACGTTCTCATTCTCCCTCCCTCACTCCCTCCCTCCCTCCCTCTCCTCTCTCCCTCCTCTCTGCTTTCCTCTCTTCTCTCTCTCCAGGACTGCACATAGGAAGAAAAGTTAGATATATGAGTGTCGGATTCTCGCGTTGTTTAAAAATCAAGAAGGGGATTGAATTTCTGCTTCTGAATCTGGGGGAGGGAGGAGGGAGAGAAAGCCCAAGTGGATAGGAGGGGGCTCCAGCGACCGACTTCTGCAAAATCAACTGCCCCCAAACTCGCTTGGCTTAAAATAACCGTTTCATTGCACCTCATAACTGTGTCAGGAATTGAGTCATACTCAGTTGGCTGATTCTTCTACACGCGTCAGTTCACAGAGATCACTCGTCAGTGTCGTACTGGCAGATGGGCTGGTCCGAGGGTCTGGCATGGTCCGACTCACAGGTGTGTCACCTTGGTGGAAAGCAGGGCTCGGCGAGGATGGTTTTCCTGAGCACAGAGGTCTCAGGGTAGTCTAACGCCCTACACTGCGTCTCAGGGCTTTCGGAGACAGTGTTCCAGGACAGCTAGGAGGAAACTGAAAGGCTATTTATAGCTTTACCTCAGAAATCTCATCTTTTCCCTTCCACTGTGTTCCACTGGTCAGGCTGGTCACTAAGGCCAAGCCAGATCCAAGGAGAGAAGACTTAGGATCTGTTTCTCCATAAAAGGAATGCCACAGAATTTACTACTCTCTTTAATTGGTCGCATCATGCTACCCATAAACATAATTCAGTAGGGGTGGAAGATTGAAGGCAAAGATGTCTTTAAAAATATGAAGCACTCTTTGCCCATCTTTCATTTTCAGGAATCTTATTTCCTTAGCTCATGGGAGAAGGTTTTGATCCATCTGACCAGCACCTGTGGGGACTGCCCATTCTTTCTTGTCCTTATTAAACAGTAATGGGCAGGAGCACGACCCATAAACTGCCACCACAGTTGACAGGTCTGCTTTAGGGACACACTCACTTCACGACTTCAGCAATGTATCTTAGAGCAGCTTGAGGACAGAGGCTGTGCTCTGAAGTTTAAGGATGTACCTGAGACTCAGTGGGTGGGGGAGTGCTCAAGTACCCTGCGGCCACTGAAGGGACAGCTAAATCTGTGGAAACAGGAGGCAGAACCAATGGCTAGACTATTTGGGAGTTCATATGATGAATAATGTGATGCTTTTTAAAGGAGATTCTAAAAAAGCAGAGCAGAGGCTTAAATAGAAGGCTACTGGTGTCCTGGAAAGAGGCAGGGAAAAGAGAGGGAAAGACCAGGGCAGAGACACAGGGGCAGAGATGACACATGTGACATACAGAAGAGTGTGCACTGTGGGCAACGCAGCCAGCTGCCTCAGTTACTCTTCG
>PVKZ01007569.1:0-21963 GCA_004027375.1 Macroglossus sobrinus | reverse complement strand
CCTCAACATGGATTTGCATGAAGCCTGGATTAATAAATTTCTATGTTTACATTCTCTGGTAAGAATTTGAATTTCATTAATTTTGGTGGTTCAGTGATAACAGCTCTATGCACACTATACAAATTTAAAACATGCAAAATTTTAACTTCACAGAAATAGAAAAAATTATATACTTGTTCTTTGTTTTTGGTTAAAAGTCAGTCTTTTACAAAAGGATTCATCAATAGCAATGTTATAATGCTTAAAAACTAAATAATATGAACAACTGAAAACTGATTTAGGTGTGTACTTTATCTGTTGATGAATGGTGAACTGCATTTCCAGATACATAATCATAGATCAAGTTTCCTATTGTCAAGATTTATATTCTGCCTATCTGTCCCACATTTCAACTTCTCACTAGTAAGATTTGTCTTCCAAAAACAAAATGTGTAAATTTAACTATCAAAATATTAGCTGAATGATATAACACAGTAAAAATATAATTAATATATTTATAAAAACAGAGATAACAGAGTGGCCGCAGTCATGTTTAAAGACTTGAAAGAAAAGAAACGTTGGAGAATACAGTGTTGGAAGCTTTTAAGGCTCACTGTAATGTGGCTTACATCACCTAAGTTAGTGGTCGAGCACAGGTGTGTGTGTGTGTGTGTGTGTGTGTGTGTGTGTGTGTGTGTGTTTACATGGATCAGTAATGGAAAGTCACTGTGGTTCTACATTTTGAAACTTGCCTTCTACAGTTGGGCATCCATCGAAAGCACAGAGTGAGAGGTGGAAATACCATCCAGTCTGTTCTGAAAAATCAGAATTAGGAAAACACATAGACACACAGAGAGACAGCCTTGATTTGAACTATATTGCATGTGTGCTCTGGAGAAGGACAAACAGGGTTTCAATAATAGTGACCTTGTTCAAGTATTCAGCTCTGCCTTAGTTTTCTCATCAGTAGAATGAGTGTATTTATTTATCATCATTATTAAGCCATTTTCAGAAATAAACAAGCTAATATATGCCAAGTGCTGTCATCTGTGTTTAGCACAAAGAAAATTATAATTTTTTCTCATTATTAAAAGAGAAAAAATCTGTGTGAAATTTTATTACACAAAATAAATGTAAGTTTGGTTTACATATTATTTTTTGTGTGTTCCAATAATTTTCACAGTTGTAGATATTCAAACATTAAAAAGAACCTTTCACCTCCTTTTATGATAGTCAAAGTGTTCACATTACACAAATACAATTACACAAGTGAGGATTTCCTGTATTGTGGTTCCAGGAACATTTTAAAAGCTAGTGATTTGGCTGCGTCTCTTTCATACATACATTCGTGTCTCACCAATAGCTGAATCAAGAACATCGTTTAAATACTCATTTTTTTTTTTTAAAGTTCCTCACGTGCAATGCTTAGATTTCTAGCCTCCTGCTCACTTCTGTGATCTAACAACGTCCTTCCTCCTGGATCAAACACACAGTGTGCCTTATCTGCGTCGACGTAGGAACACCATTTCTCATGGCAGGTATGTGAGGTCCCGGTCATAAAGTAAAAATAGAAATAACCAGAAAAGGAATCTCCTAGATATGGCTATTTCAGGGAAATGCTTTAAGAAAAAAGGGTGGGAGGGCATTTTTTTGGTCCTTGATATATCTACCCTTTCCACTTCATTTGATTTTTCTGATTCTTCATTTTGTATCTTTAAAATAGTTTTGTGAAGCTTTTTCTACAGGTTTAAAGTGTGGCTTCTGAAAGAGTAATCTCCATATTTTGAATGGGAACTGAATTTACCGGGTTCAATTATGAACAATGCAATTTCACTATAGAGAATTTAGAGAATGCTAAATAATTAAGACACAGTATTTAAAAATACTACTTAAAAATTAATGGCTTGTGTTGTGACGTTCAAACACTATACAGATTAACAGTTTGACACATTGGACTGTTGGTAACGACAACATTTTTTGGCAGTGTGCTAAGTTTAATGAAGATACTGCTAATGCAAAATTGTTTTGGGGGAAATGCCTACAAACCAGTCATTTGGGGTATAAGATAATGTAATGTTCTTGTAAAATATGGTTGCTTATATGTTATAATTTAGGGTATGGTGAAATGAACTCAGCTCCCCAAACTATTACCCAGACATTGGTTGGGGACCGTCTCATCACACCAGGTCCAACTGCTCCTATATCTTTTCTTCCCTGTGAAACCTCTACAGTGCCATCGACTCTTGACCTTTCTCAGAGCAATGAATGCATTGAGATTATCAGGAGAGCATGCTCTCAAGTGGTATTATTTTGACAATGATAGACTATGTTAAATAAAGACTTAGGCCTAGACAAACTTTTATTTGATTTCTGACTTGGGTGTTGATTACCTTTGGTACTTTGATAAAATAACATTACCAATTGATTCTAAATTTTATCATCTGTCTGCTGGGAATCATACAACTCTCTTGTAATTTTTGTTGAGAGAATAAAAGTGAATGTCTGTTATGTAAGACCATAAATAAGAACTTGGTGCTGAATCATCTCTTCTTACTCAATCTCTGAGTTTCTTTGCCAAATTAAAATATAAATGTTAAATTCACTTTGCTGTAATGGATCTAGTTAAGAAGACAGTAATGAGTGATCTCAATGAAGAGTAAAGTATATCTCATAAGAATTTTGGTATTTGGTGGAGTTCTGAATGGAGCAGCTTCATTTTCTAATGTTACATTGGCAAGATGCTTGGGTTGTCAAACTGAAAAACTTTAGATTTTTCTCTCAATTGTTTCTGCTTTTAAAAAGTTCAGCTTTAGTGTTTGTTGTTTAAGTCATTCCTCGACCTCTGCTTCTCTACAGGTTTTCAGACCACCCCGTGGACGTTGATTTCTGGCATCTTATGCGTAATGTGCCTTGTGTTGATGATTACTTTGGTAATGTTGCCGAAAATTTGTAAGTGTTTTTATAGGCAAGCCCATATAAAGAGCAAAACTGTGATGAAATCATTTAATATAAAAGATTACATTTACAGATTTATAAATATTTTGTTATTTGATAAACCTGTATCTAATTAAGTAAATTTCTGATCGTTTCCTATAGTATTTACTGAACAAAATATTCAGCCAACACCATCTCCAAGACCAATCTTGGAATCCCAGAAAGGTAGGTTTTATGCTTTAGAAAACCTTAGTGTCAGTGAAAGATGAAATAGAAAGTTTCTTGTTTTCTTCACACAGAAGCATTATGGAATGATACATGGAGTAGTATGACTTGACATACTAAACGTAGGGTAGTCTCATTTCATTTTTCCCTAATGCATGAATTATTAAATTACATTGAATGTGCCTCTCCAGTCATGAGATAAATATTAGTCTGAAAAAACCTAATTTTCCTGTATGTATGCTCATGATTAAGTAGCAAATCATAAATTATAGTAAATATTAAAGCCAATCCTGATTACCTGCTTGTGATTGCTCATAACTCATGCTTTCATCTCTCTTTAACTTTGCTTCTATTTATTTTATGACTCAGAATATAGTTCAAGATTTTTGCAATTCTAAACTTACATAGTATAAGCCAGCTTGGAGTCCAATTTTTAAATGTATCCTTTTCCAAACAGCACTATATTTATATAGTTTGATGTGTAAATTATGTTGATTTGATACACATATATTGCAATGTGATTACTGCTGTAGCTTTAGCTAACACCTCCTTCATGTCCCATTTATACCTTTGTGTGTGTGTGTGTGTGTGTGTGTGTGAAGAGATCAGTTATGATTTACACTTTTAGCATCTGGCAAGTATATAATATTGTTAACTGTAATCACAATGCTATGCCATAGATCCTTGGAACTTATTCATCTTCTACTGAAAGTGTGTACCCTTTGAACAACATCTCTCTATTCGCACAACCCCAGATCCTGATA
This sequence comes from Macroglossus sobrinus, assembly GCA_004027375.1. Classification (NCBI taxonomy): domain Eukaryota; kingdom Metazoa; phylum Chordata; class Mammalia; order Chiroptera; family Pteropodidae; genus Macroglossus; species Macroglossus sobrinus. Next base: position 18,061 of record PVKZ01007569.1, on the reverse strand, counting down.
AGCATCTTTTGAATCTATAACTCCAGCACCATTCATTTAGCAAAGATTTGAGTACCTATCATATGTCATTACTCTTATCGTTGAGGATAATAATTGTTCAAAGCACTATCACTGGTAAAATGTATAATTGGATATTATACTAATCACTTTATTTATCTTCGTTTTGAAAATAAAATATCCAAAACAGATATCAGAGTTCTCCTAATGTACCATATTCTTTTCCAACTCTGAAAATATATGAAAATGCTATTCTCTATTTAAATATCTCTTTCATCATGCTCGTTGTCATTCACACAGTAGAAGTCAACTTTGGCTCCGTTGCTCAAAAAAGTTTCTTCAATGTGCCACCTTATCCTATACTCTGCTATACAATGTTTTAACATACTGATTTTTTTGTGTGTATACCTAACTAATTTAGCATTAAACACAATTAGTGAATTATTTAAAATTATATAATTCTGACTCTATCTATAAAATATAATTTCTATGAGGAAGAAAAATTTATGTCTGACTCATTAACATTCCCTGAACTCTGGTGTATGTAGTACATTCTCAAAGAAATGTTTTTGTATGAGTAAATAGCACTAAGTTAAATCTCCAAAGACATTAGAGATTTTGTCTTCATGTTTTATTTTTTTTCTCTTAGACTCCTCTTGCCAAAAAATGTGGATTGGGTACCAATGCAACTGTTATTTTATTTCTAATGAAATGAAAACTTGGGGAGAAAGCAAAGACTTCTGTTCTTCTCAGAATTCCAGTCTTCTTCAGTTACAAAACAAAAATGAAATGGCATGTATTGAATTTTGGTTTCTTGTATTTTCCTTGGCCTAGGGAAAAAATACTATTTAAGTATGCTGACTACTTTGATTCACCCTTTAGTCAGTAAATAGATGGTTGTATTTGAACTAATAACTACTAGTTTTGTATACCTTAAAACAATCCTCATAAAACCTATAAAATTTCTCAAAGATTTGTATTAAAGGGATAAAAATCAAGATACATTTCACATATAGTACAAGAGACATAGAGAAAATTCAAAGAAGAAATACTAGGTCATTATTTTTATTCATAGAACCAACTAAACAACTTTGTATATTTTAAGGTTTTAATTAAATTTATAATTTCTTTTGTAATTATATAGCTTTTGTCTTCATTTCAGGATATAAATTAGAATGAATATAAAGAATATGATTATAAAATTACCCAATTCTTATGAAAAAGTGGAAAATTTCTCTGGCTGCATGAAGAAACTATTAGAGTATAGGTTGAATATATTTGATAGCCAAGAAATTTATTCCTCAAGATCCTGTTGATTTGAGATCAAATTTGACGTTGATCTGCTATGGGAAAAATGTGTTTCATAAAAAGACATCTCTTTATAATGTTTTTCATTCCTCAATAAGGAAAATATTGCAACATTTTTTGTACATAAATGAATGGTCCTGATAAGTGAGAAAATGTGAAGTATGTTATTATACCTCCAAACTAGATGATAAATGATCTTGGTTTGAGTGATTTACAGTCTGAATCTATTTTGGACACTGACTTTCTTAAAAGTACACTATTCCCAGAGTAGATTCAAATTAGGTTATTTTTTTCATCTTGTTTCCCAACAGGATTTCATGAACCATATCAGTAGATTATTTTACTGGATCGGACTGTCTTACAATAAAGAACATCGTGCCTGGTCATGGGAAGACGGCTCTGCTCTCTCTCAAACTCTGTAAGTTTCTGGCAGTCCAGCTTTCTTTATCCTTTACAAGTTTATTCTTAGATCTGAGCAAAAACTGTAACATGTGGCAGCACTGTACCTAAAATAATCTGTCTGTATCATGAGAATTAATACAACAGAGTAGCAATTTTAGCCCTCCTTTAGTGCATGTATATGCTCTAAAGCTCTTTTTATAACCTGAGCTTAGTGTACTCGTGACCATAGAAGAGCTTTGACCATTTTTTTTATCTTGATACAAGCACTTGGATGTATTGTGCATGTACAGATGCTCACACACAGGGAAGCTGTCCAGGAAAAACAAGATAGGCATTATTGTCTTTATTCTGGGGAAGCCCAATATTCTCAGCATCTTCTCATGTTTCAAATATGCTGGGCTTATTTTCTACATATTTGTGATCTTTGAATTTCACTTCCATTCATAAAATGGGATTTTCAGCATCATACAATGATAAATTTGCTGCTCTGATTTGTTTTCCTAGCCTAGATTAGTCAAAACGTCTTCAAACAAAATAGAGGTGAAGTTTATTATATATTTAAATGATTAATAACAATGGAAAAAGTTTGTGTCAATGTTATTGGTTATTGAGGTAATAACTGAGTTTTTGTAATATTGTACTCTGAAATCATGAAAAGATATAATAACTCAGTATAATAATATCTCACTCAAATGCTTTAAAGTTTTATTTTTAATAAGAAACACCATCCTTAAATATTCTCATTTCTTTTTTCCTTATGGCAACATTTTATTTATTTTTCATTACAGATTTTCATTTCCTCAAACTGTAAATACACAGAACTGCATAGTGTATAGCCCAAATAAAGGTTTTTTGGATGAACCCTGCAGGAAAGAAATGCGTTTTATCTGTAAACAATAGCTTATTTAGAGTTTCTTAGGTCAGAAGGGATGACAACGAAGTCCAGTGTTAATAAGAATGGTATGTTTACCTCTTATGTTATTACTAACTATCTACTTCTAAGGCCTATAAAGTGTTTCAAATTGTTTCAAATTGATTTTTATATAATTGAAACCATGTGTTTTAAGGTTTGTGAAATTTGTGCTCTTCCATGATGATAAAGAACTTCATGAATATTTTGATTTAGTTCATATGTTTAATATTGTATGTGATATAGTGTTTCATATGTACATTCTTGAGAATTTTCTCTGGAGAAATTTAAATAAAACAATTTACATCATAAAATATATATCAACATCATTTCAGTCCTCTATATTGCATACTAATTGGGAAGTTTCATCTCTACCTCACTTTTCTGAAAGTTAATTCTTTCTGGATATCTATCCACCTATATGTTTTAATTTAGAACTAAAAGTGCCATAGGAGAGTTTCCTGATGTCTGTCACCTGGCTTTCCAGAGGAACTCCTTGAGTGCTGTAGAACAACTGTAAATCTTTGGCCAAGTATGTGGTTCCTGTGTGATTACCTTCTGAGTCTGCAAGGGTAAAGGGACTCTAAGCCCTGATCTCATAAATTTACAATATCATTTTTTTTGCGCAAGTGTTTCTTGACTTATGCTTATCCATCAACAAAAGAGTCACTTATAAGTACATTGAGGATCTTAATCTCTAATCAATCCCAAACACTTTTCTTGCAAGTTTTATATAAAATATTAATAAACAGTCTTTGAGAGCATACTTGGTTTGTTCTATTCCATATGGGCCACAACTTCTGGAGGCCCCAGCGATATTCTTCTGTACCGTCGGGTAAGGAGATCTGTTGGTTGTGTGGGGTGGTTCAGTTGCTGTGGCTGCGAAGGGGGAACCTCCCGTGCTCCGGGAGGCTTCTGGGGATTTTACCCAGCGTGTGCCAGGATCCTCCCTCCTTTCAGCAGTGGCAAAGGGGGAAACACCTGTATGCTCTAGGACTGTATCAACAGGGGGCCCAGGGAACCTAGTGAGGTGGACGCGACACAGGATCACTGGTCCAGTGGGGGCTGTGACGACAGACCTTGGTCTGGGTGGTGTGCTGAGTGTGCTTATTGGTTTGTCAGTTTGTCTGGTTGGTTGTCTGTGTTCGCTTTTGCTCTGTTTTGTGTTTTGTGTAATAATGGGCCAAACATCTGGGAAACTGACATCGCTTCAGTGTTTACTGAAGCATTTCAAGGATTTTAGAAGGCAAGCAAAAGATATGGGGCTTCAGAGACATCTTTTCACTTACTGCGAATTTGGCAATCAGATTGGCCCACTTTTGGAGTTGGATGGCCAAGTGAGGGTTCGTTTGATTTGCAAACAGGTAAAAAAGTATAATATAGTATAATATATGGGAATCCAGGCCACCCAGACCAAGCCCCCTATATTGATGTATGGATTGACATTGTGTCGGATGCCCCTAAATATTTGAAAATGTTCCTAAGCGCTGTGTCATCATTAATAGTGGCGGTTCCAACCAGCCCACCGCAAAACCCGCCAGTATTACAAGCCCCACCAGAGACTCTGCTTGAACTGGTCATTCCATCTCAGTATCCACACCAGAATGTCTCAGGACTCAAGGCACATGGAGGGTTAAGTAGTCCCCCTGCATAACCGGACCAGGTTACAATACCAGCCTCCTCCTGATTCTACTACATCACCAGTGCCTGTATTGGCACCACTGAGAGGGGTTATGCCACCAGGAGACAACAACCCCATGATGTTGTATGTTCCTTTTACTAATAGTGATTTGTATAATTGGAAAATGCAGATTCCTCCATTTTCTGAAAAACCACAAGTGTTAATTTTTCTACTTGAGACCATTTCCTTTACTCATCAGCCCACCTGGGATGATTGCCAACAGTCGTTACAGGTTTTGTTGACTACAGAGGAGAAAGGTAGAACTTCAGAAGAAGGAAGGAAACATGTATTAGAACCTACAGGGCAGCCCACCACGGATCCTGTTCAGATGTAACATGCGTTACCCAGTACTTGACCTGACTAGGACCTCAACACCACTCAAGTTAAGGAGGCTCTCCAAAGGTATCGCCAGTTACTGTTGCAGGGCTTGAGAGTGGCTGCCCATCGCCCAATTAATTTGTCTAAAGTAAGTGAGGTGGTGCGAGGAAAAAATAAATCGCCTTCTGCCTTTTTAGAAAGATTATCGGAATCCTATCGCTTATATACCCCTGTAGACCCAGAAGATCCTATCAATAGACGGGCGATTAATTCGGCTTTTGTTAGTTAGGATTTTAGAAGGCAAGCAAAGGATATGGGGCTTCGAAAACATCTTTTGACTTTCTGCGATTTTGCCAATCAGATTGGCCCACTTTTGGAGTCGGATGGCCAAGTAAGGGTTCGTTTGATTTGCAAATGGGTAAAAAAGTATAATATAGTATAATATATGGGAATCCAGGCCACCCAGACCAAGCCCCCTATATTGATGTATGGATTGACATCATGTCGGATGCCCTTAAATATTTGAAAATGTGCCAAAGCGCTGTGTCATCATTAATAGTGGCGGTTCCAACCAGCCCACCGCAAAACCCGCCAGTATTACAAGCCCCGCCAGAGGATCTGCTTGAACTGTCCATTCCCCTTCAGTATCCATGCCAGAATGTCTCAGAACTCGAGGCACATGGAGGGTTAAGGAGTCCCCCTGAATACCCAGACCAGGTTACAATACCAGTTTCCTCCTGTTTCCACTACATCACCAGTGCCTGTGTTAGCACCCTTGAGAGGGATTATGCCACCTGGAGACACCAACCTCATGATGTTGTATGTTCCTTTTACTAATAGTGATTTGTATAATTGGAAAATGCAGATTCCTCCATTTTCTGAAAAATCACAAGGGTTAATTTTTCTACTTGAGACCATTTCCTTTACTCATCAGCCCACCTGGGATGATTGCCAACAGTCGTTACAGATTTTATTCACTACAGAGGAGAAAGGTAGAATTCTAGAAGAAAGGAAGCATGTATTAGAACCTACAGGGCAGCCCACCACGGATCCTGTTCGAATGCAACATGCGTTACCCAGTCCTCGTCCCGACTGGGACCCCAACACCACTCAAGGTAAAGAGGCTCTCCAATGGTATCGCCAGTTACTGTTGCAGGGCTTGAGAGCGGCTGCCCATCGCCCAATTAATTTGTCTAAAGTAAGTGAGGTGGTGTGAGAAAAAATAAATCGCCTTCTGCCTTTTTAGAAAGATTATCGGAATCCTATCGTTTATATACCCCTGTAGACCCAGAATATGCTATCAATAGATGGGGCGATTAATTTGGCTTTTGTTAGTCAGTCAGAACCAGATATCAGGAAGAAACTACAGAAATCAGAAGGATTTGAGGGTGAGAATTTATCTAAGCTAATAGAGATAGCACGGAAGGTATTTAATAACAGAGATGATGTGCAGAAGGTCATGTCTGTGGGGCAACAAGGACCTTGCTAAGTCGTTTGACACCTACGCAGCAAGTATATACTGTATTGGACTAGAAGATGCCTTTTTCACCTTGCCTTTGGCCAAGATGAGTCAACCTATTTTTGCTTTTCAGTGGGAAGACCCTGATGGGCTGTTTTCAAAACAATTAACATGGACTAGATTGTCACTGGGGTTTAAGAACTCCCCTACATTATTTGATGAAGCGTTGGAAAGAGACTTAGTTGAATATAAGCAGCAGCATCCGACTGTTACACTCTTGCAGTACGTAGATGACTTATTACTAGCTGCTAAAACTAAGAAAGTGTGTCACCAGGCAACTAAGGACTTACTAAAAAAAATTACAAGAAAAGGGGTATAGAGTATCTGCTAAAAGGCCCAGCTTTGCACTTCCCAGGTTAGCATAGAATTTGAAGGGAGGAACACGAAAGCTTTCACCCAGTAGAATTCAAGCAATTCTTGGCATTCCTACTGCGCAGACCAAAAGACAAGTACAAAAATTTCTAGGGGCAGTGGGTTACTGCTGCCTCTGGATGCCTGGACTTGCGGACTTGGCCAAAACCCTATACACTAGCATAGGGGAAGGGAAGAGAAACTAACTTAGGAAGCTGAACAACAACAGGCTTTTAACACTCTAAAGGCCTTGACTTCAGCCCCTACCTTGGCCTTGCAAGATTTAGAAAAACCGTTCCAGCTATTTGTGACTGAGGTAAAAGGGATTGCCAAAGGGGTCCTTACAGACTTTGGAGCCCTGGAAGCATCAAGTGGCATATCTCTCAAATAGACTGGTTTCTGTAGCTGGAAGATGGCCTAATTGCCTGAGAGCACTAGCCGCTACTGCCATATTGACTGGAGAAGGCTTGAAATTGAATTTGGGTCAGAATATCCAGATTGTGGCCCCACATACGGTTGAAGCCATACTGCGCAACCCTCCTCAGAGATAGATTTTCAACTGCTGGATTACTCAGTACCAGGTACTGTTGCTTAACCTCCCACAGATCCAGTTTTAAAAAACTGCAGCCCTGAACCCCGCCACACTGCTCCCAGATGATGACTCGCAAGCTCCATTACATGACTGTGTTAAGCACCTTGAACAGGTGACTGGACTATGGCTGGCCTTGAAGGATGAGACATGGCCTAATCCAGATGCGATATTATTTACCGATGGAAGCAGTTTTATATCTGAAGAAGTAAAATATGCCGGGGCAGCCGTAGTAATGGTCATGGATGTAATATGGGCACAGGCCCTAATCCATGGAACATCAGGCTGAATTTATAGCCTTAACCCAAGCTTTACAGTGAGGATAAAACAAGACTGTAAATATCTATACAGATAGTAGATATGCTTTTGCTACTGCCCACGTATACGGAGCCTTATATAAAGAAAGGGGACTTTTAACATCGGGAAGCAAAGAAATTAAAAACAGGAAAGAGATTTTAGCCCTGTTAGAAGCTATTTGCTACCAAAAAGGGTAACCATAATTCATTGTCCTGGGCACCAAAATGCAGAGACTGAGGTGGCACAAGGGAATTCCTCTGCAGATCAGATAGCAAAGGATGCTGCCAGAAAACCAGTGGGGCCTGTAGACATTTTGCCTCTGAAACTTCGCCCTGACCTTTGAAGAAAGGCCTGAGTATACCCCATTCAACTTAGAACTAAGTGAAAAACTGAGAGAAAAAGAAGGAGAGCAAGGATGGAGAATGCTCCCTGATGGAAGACCGATCCTTCCTTAGGCTTTGGGAAAGACCTTAGTGGACTTAACACATCAGTCCACCCATCTGGGAGGAACCAAATTGATTGAACTATTGAAAAGAGATTATTATGTTCCAGGACTAAAAAGTTTAGCCAAGGATGTGGCTAAAGGGTGTGCAATATGTGCACAAGTAAACCAAAAAATGAACTCCACAGAACAAAGAGTGAGATTCAGGGGAAAGAGATTCAGGGGAAAGAGACCTGGAGAACGCTGGGAGCTTGGTTTTACAGAAGTTATGCCTGGAACTTTTGGATTTAAGTAACTGTTAGTTTTTATTGACACATACTCTGGATGGACTGACGCTTATCCCACTAAGCATGAAACTGCACGAGTAGTAGCTAAGAAATTAATATCAGAAATAGTTGCAAGATTTGGCCTGCCCACAATATTAGGGTCCGACAATGGCCCAGCATTCATCGTTGTAACTAGTCAAATTATGGCAAAATTACTAGAAATAAAATGAAAATTGCACTATGCTTATAGTCCTCAAAGTTCAGGCCAGGTAGAGAGGATGAATAAGACTTTAAAGGAAACATTGACTAAATATAAATTAGAAACTGGCGAAAATTGGGTAAGCCTCCTTCCCTTTGCACTTCCCCGTGCTAGATGTACCCCCTATGTAAAAGGAATAACATCTTATAAAATAATGTTTGGGCATCCACCTGCTTTACTGCCCAAACTAGGAAGTAAAAAGGAAATAGAAGTACATAATTTGTTCTTGCTTACGTCTTTGCAGGTTTTACAGTTAGCCCGTAGGGATGTAAATCATCTGGTGTCGGCCACCAGAGAAGACAAGCCCTTCTCTCCCTAGCCCCACTCTCATCAACCAGGTGACTAGGTATGGATTAAAAAAGTACAACCTGCTGCACTTGAGCCTCGGTGAAAAGGCCCGGTTCCTGTCATCTTAACAATGCCAACAGTGGTTAAGGTTTCTGGTCGACGCCATTGGATCCACCACACCCACATCCAAGCAGCCCAGCCTCCGGACCCTGACCAGAGATGAAAGACAATGCCTACTGGAGATCCCCTCAAGTTAAGACTTCATGTGTTTAATATTTATACTTGCAGTTTGTGATGCTGCTAATCCTCACCAACCCTTTTTGGTTAGATGAGACTTAACTCGTTTTGACACTGGGACTAACATCGATAATAACTCTACCTTTTATCAGCCCTCTTTTCCGGTAGATTTGTGTGATATACTAAGAAAAAACTTTTAACACTCTTCCATCATCAGAATTTGGTGCCAGTTATTAAAGGGCTCCTGGTATGGGTACGGACTAAACTGGAAAAAAAGGGTTTGCAACAGGTGCAACTATACATGTGCCCTCAGACGGATAGTTCTCACTGCACTGGGACAAACCAGTACTACTGTGCCAGTTGGGGCTGTAAAACTGTTGCACCATGGAAAAATACAGACCCTTTCTTAACTGTTAACCGCCTAACACAGACTGGGTGCCAAACACCAGGAAATTGTAACCCAATAATCATAACTGTAAAATAATGGACTGATCTTGTCTGGCTAACGGGGAAAACATGAGGCCTTACACTATATGTCTCTGGCACAGACCCAGGGTTTTTAATAACTATACAGAAAAAAAAAACAATGAAGACTTTACTCCAACCTATTGGGCCTAATCCTGTACTGAACTCTAGCCCAGCTAGACCCAAGGGGCTAGTAACTACAACCAGAGCCACTCAGAGAGTGTCTGTCCACACACCAATCCAGAAACTAGGACAAAGTTTTTCAACCCCATAGGCCTCTCTTTAAAATATGTTAAATACAGTCTACTCTTTTGCTAATTCTAGTAACCCTACTAGAACAGGTGATTGTTGGCTTTGTCTTAACCCAGCCCTTCTTATTATATAGGACTTAGCACTGTAGCCATTTTAGAAAATAGTAATAATAATTTCAGAATGCCATTAGCCCCAATGCTACTGTTTGCCCATGGGGAATTTCCCCAAAGTTAACCCTTGGTGATTTACAGGGGCAGGGTACTTGCTTACATTCCCCTAGCTATGCTGTCAATAACTCACAATATTATAAAAATTGTAATAATACTGTTAAGGTTGAGGGGAACTCCAGCAATTACCTTGCAGCTCCTAATGGGACTTGATTTGCCTGTGACACCGGATTAACCCCTTGCATAAGTCCTACACTATTGGAATAATAAAACGGGATTTTGTGTGTTGGTACATGTGATGCCACAAGTATATTTCTATGCTAGAGAAGAGGGATGGGAACATTTACAAATAACATAGGAAGGGACAAAAAAAAAAAAAGAGAGTCCCCATCCTAGTGCCACTCTTAGTGGGGCTAAGAGTTGCAGAGTCGGCAGCAGTAGAAACAGCCACCCTAGTAACTAGAAACTCCAACTTTAAGGCCGTAGAAAAGTCTATGAATCACTTAGAGAAGTCTCTAGACTCATTGGCTGAAGTTGTACTACAGAATAGACTGGGCTTAGAGTTGTTATTTCTAAACTTACTGTTTTTATGTCAACCATTCTGGCATAATTAGAGATAGTCTAGCCTTAGTAAGACAAGGAGTTAAGTAGAGAGTCCAGGCTGTTAAATTGATAGTATTATCTACTCAAGTAGCAGGGGTACCTCAGTTACCCCCAGTTTATGGGGAATCAATGATTTAATATATGACTGAAAACCAGTGGGGAATGTGACAGCCTGCTGAAATGTGATAGGGAAAGAGTTAATCAAGAAAGCCTGAAAACCAGAAAAGGAGATCTATACCTTAGTAATGTTTAACTAAAGCAAAGAGGCCTAGTTCCCGGAACCATTAACAACCTCCATATATATATTTGTCTGTTCAGTTTCTTAATTTGTGACTTGAGCCTGAAATTTTAAATTGAACACTGCTTTCACATATTTTATTTCTGTGTCATTGAACTAAGATAAAAGAAAAAGACAATCTTTGATTTTGGTCTCATCAAACATGGTTCTGAAAACTTGGAATCACCTCCAAATGAAGGTGGTCCTATCAGTGTTGGAAGTATAGTAATTACCCCAACTATATATTCTGTCACAAAATTATAGCTTTTTAAAACTAAAGATGAAACCAAAATCTGAAATTTTTATTTATCTAAGATAATTTTACATTGGCAAGAAAATAAGAAAATTTAGGCCATTTTGTTATTTCAGCTTTGTCCAACATTAAAACTAAAATAAGTAGACTTTCGTGGGCAAAATTCATTTATACATCTCCTCCCTCAACATGGATTGCATGAAGCCTGGATTAATAAATTTCTATGTTTACATTCTCTGGTAAGAATTTAAATTGTATTAATATTGGTGGTCATTGAAAACAGCTCTATGCACACTATAAAAATTAAAAACATGCAAAATTTTAGCTTCACGGAAATGGAAAAAATTACATTACCTGTTCTTTTTTTTGGCTAAAAGTCGGTCTTTTACAAAAGAGATCATCAATGGTAATGTTATAATGCTTAAAAATAAATAATATGAACAACAGAAGACTGATTTACACGTGTGATGAATGGTGATTTACATTTTCTGATACATAACCATAGGTCAAAGTTCTATTGTCAAGATTTATATTCTGCCTATTCATACCACATTTCAACTTCCCACTAGTAAGATTTGTCTTCCAAAAACAAAATGTGTAAATTTAACTATCAAAATATTATCTGAAAATATAATAATTGATATATTTATAAAAATACGGATAATAGAGTGGCCGCAGTCATGTTTAAAGAATTGAAAGGAAAGGAACATTGGAGAATACAGTGTTGGAAGCTTTTAAGGCTCACTGTAATGTGGGTTAGACCACCTAGATTGTCGTACAGCTCAGGTATGTATGTGTGTGTGTACGTGTGTGTATATGGAATAGTAATTAGGGACTATAGTGTGGGCTTAGAACAGCTAAGGTAGTTGAAGAGTGCAAGTGTGTGTGTGTGTTTTGTGTGTGTGTGTGTGTGTGTGTGTGTGTGTGTACATTGAGCAGTAATGGGAAGTCACTGTGGTTCTACGTTTTAATCCTTGCCTTCTACACTTGGGTTAATGAGGCAGCCATTAATAGCACAAGGTGAGAGGTGGAAATACCAACTAATATGTTCTGACTTGGCATGTATTGAATTTTGGTTTCTTTCATTTTCTTGGCCTAGGTAAAAAGTACTATTTAAGTATTCTGACTACTTTAATTTACTCTTTAGTCAAATAGTAAATAGATGGTTGTATTTGAACTAATGACTACTAGTTTTGTATATCTTAAAATAATCCTTATAAAACCTATAAAATTTCTCAAAGATTTATATTATAAGGATAAAAATCAGGATACATTTCACATACAGTATAAGAGACATTATAGAGAGAAATCAAAGAAGAAATACTAGGTCATTATTTTTATTCAAAGAACCAACTAAACAACTTTGTATATTTTAAGGTTTTAATTAAATTTATAATTTCCTTTTTAATGATATAGCTTTTGTCTTCATTCCAGGATATAAATAAGAATGAATATAAAGAATATGATTATAAAATTATCCCATTCTTATGGAAAAGTGGAAAATTACTCTGGCTGCATGAAGAAACTATTTAAGTATAGCTTGAGTACATTTGATAGTCAAGAAATGTATTCCTCAAGATCTTGTTCATCTGAGATCAGATTTGACGTTGATCTCCTATGGGAAAAAATGTGTTACATAAAAAATGTCTTTATAACATTTTTCATTCCTCAATAACGAAAGTATTGCAACATTTTTTTTTTGTTCATAAATGAATGCTCCTGATAAGTGAGAAAATGTGAAGTATGTTATTATACCTCCTAAACTAGATGATAAATGATTTTGGTTTGAGTGATTTAAAGTCTGAAACTATGTTGGACACTGACTTTCTTAAAAGTACACTATTCCCAGAGTAGATTCAAATTAGGTTAATTTGTTCACCTTTGTTTCCCAACAGGATTTTATGAACCATATCACTAGATTATTTTACTGGATCGGACTGTCTTACAATAAAGAACGTAGTGCCTGGTTGTGGGAGGATGGCTCTGCTCTCTCTCAAAGTCTGTAAGTTTCTGGCAGTCCAGCTTTCTTTATCCTTTACGAGTTTATTCTTAGATCTGAGCAAAAACTGTAACATGTGGCAGCACTGTACCTAAGAGAACCTGTCTGTAGCATGAGAATAAATACAACAGAGTGGCAATTTTAGCCCTCCTTGAGTGCATATATATGCTCTAAAGCTCTTTTTATAACCTGAGCTTAGTGTACTCGTGACCATAGAAGAGCTTTGACCATTTTTTTTATCTTGATACAAGCACTTGGATGTATAGTGCATGTACAGATGCTCACATACAGGGAAATTGTCCAGGAAAAACAAGACAAGCATTATTGTCTTTATTCTGAGGAGGTCCCATATTCTCAGCATCTTCTCATGTTTCAAATATGCTGGGCTTATCTTCTGTACATTTGTGATCTTAGAATTTCACTTCCATTCATAAAATGGGATTTGCAGCATCATACAATGATAAAATTGCTGCTCTTATTTGTTTTCCTAGCCTAGAATAGTCAATACATCTCCAAACAAAATAGTGGTGTAGTTTATTATATATTAAAACCATTAATAACAATGGAAAAACTTGTGTCAATGTTATTGGTTATTGAGGTAATAACAGTTGTTGTAATATTGTACTCTGAAATCATGAGAAAATATAATGACTCAGTACGTTAATATCTCATTCACATGCTTTAAAGTTTTATTTTTAATAAGAAACACCATCCCTAAATATTCTCATTTCTTTTACCCTTATGGCAATATTTTTTTTATTTTTCATTACAGATTTTCATTTCTTCAAATTGAAAATATACGGAACTGTGTAGTGTATAGCCCAAATGATGGTTTTTTGGATGAACCCTGATGGAAAGAAATGCATTTTATCTGTAAACAAGAGCTTATTTAGTGTTTCTTATGGCAGAAGGAATGAAAACAAAGTCCAGTGTTAATAAGAATGGTATGTTTACCTCTTATGTTAGTACTAATTCTCTATATCTAGGACCTATAAAGTGTTTCAAATTGTCTCTTAAATGATTTTAATATATTTGAAACCATGTGTTTTAAGGTTTGTGAAATTTGTGCTCTTCCATGATGATAAAGAACTTCATGAATATTTTGATTCAGTTTGTATGTTTAATATTGTATGTGATATTTTTTTTCATATGTGCAGTCTTGCGAATTTTCTCTGGAGAAATTTAAATAAAACAATTTACATCATAAAATATATATCAACATCATTTCAGTCCTCTGTATGTCATACTAATTGGGAAGTTTCATCTCTACCTCACTTTTCTGAAAGTTAATTCTTTCTGGATATCTATCCACCTATGTGTTTTGATTTAGAACTGAATGTGCCATAGGACAGTTTCCTGATGTGTGTCACTGTGCTCCCAGGGGAACACATTGAGTGCTGTAGAACAACTGTAAGTCTTTGGCCAAATACGTGCCTTGTGTGATTGTTTTCAGAATTTGCCAGGGTAAAGGGACTCTAAGCCCTGATCACATAAATTTACAATATCTTTTTTTTGTTGCACAAGTGTTTCTTGACTTATGCTTATCCATCAGCAAAAGAGTCACTTACAAGTGCATTGAGGATCTTAATCTCTAACCAATCCTAAACACTTTTCATGCAAGTTATATGTAAAATATTAACAATTCCCTTATTTTGCATGTGGGAAAAGGAGCATTTCATTTTATTGAGGGATCTCTGAGTGTATCAAAGAATGACTGGGAATACAATAAGATTTCCTTTCTATGACCTGGATGGGATTTTCCTGACCTCACAGATATCAAAATCCTATTTCCTTTTAAAAATATTTTTACATATACATCTTTAAAAAATCATATTGACATGTCTATTTGCTCTCCTGTTTTATATTTCAAATCATAAAAATTAAGAATCAGAATGGAAATTCAACAGATAAATAGCCAAGAAGAGACCTCTTATTTTTTATATTGAAAAACAAATAGAATAGGACTACAACCTGAACTGTTTACATTCTTGTGTGAAGATTGACTTAAGAAATGCACTCAAGTTATGTCATAAAAAATAAAGGATGAAATAAATATCTTAAAACATTTAACTTACATTAAGAGAAACTGCATTGTATTTTCCCGATATTTTACATGTTTTGACTCTGTTGTCCATGTGATTTCACAATAATAAATTTTTAATTAAAAATTTAAAAATAGTGCTGAGAAGTTTATAAAGAAATAGTTTTCTGTCCCACTATCTAATCTTCCTGTCTTCCTTCCATGAGGCCAGTTCATCTAGGTTTTTGCTTGTTTGTTTGTTTTTGTTTGTTTGTATCCTGCTCTGGGTGGGTTTTGTCTGTATGAACCAAGGATAGTGTCTATTTATAAAGTCTGTCCAGGATGAATCTCAAATGTTTTTATTTATCCACATCCTAGTTTAGGTTCAAATGGTTACTTTCTACATTGTCACCCTTAGATATGTCCAGATCCCAAACTGCCTTTTCATTGAGAACTCAAGAACATTCATTACAGCTGCAAGAGCAAAGAGAAACAGAAAGTGCGAAACATGGCAGGTTTTGTCCAATTTCAGAGAATAATCTATGTCAAAAATTCCCCCCTCCCCAAAAGAAAAAAATCCCTATTTCCACCCAGAACGTCTCAAAGTACTATGATGGAAAGTGGTGGCTTGAATGGAGGAAATTGCAGTGTTTTTCCCACACCATGGTCTCATCATACTAGTTACTCTCAGTTCAGAACCGTCGGACCCATTTCATTTTTTATTATTGTTTTTTCTCACTCTTACCTGCATTCTACTTTTTTTTTTATTCGAAAAATATCTGTGTTGTCTTTGGGATGGAAAAGACTTCTTTTATATAAAAGTCTTTCTATAAAACTATCTCTTTTTCCCCCTCTGACATCAGATTTCTGATATATTCTCTGGGGTATGATACATTGTCTTTCTTCTTATTCTCTTTAATTTTTCTGTGAAATGGGCTAATGTATATGGAAAGACCAGTTGAGTGACTCTATCAGTGCTGGATGTAAGGGGTAGGAATATCTAAGGAATACATAAAGTGAAATAATATGGCCAATTCTCAGTTTATATTTCTTTAATTTTACCCTGTTACTCTATGTGTATTATCTTGAATGTATATAATACATATTACAGATTGATACATAACAATTTATGAGAAATTTAGGAACTAAAAACTATACATGTTTATTTTCTCCTATTATCTGGATCAAAAACTGGGCATGCCTTAGTTGTTTCCTTTATTTGTGGTTCCGCATGGCTGGAACCAAGGTCTTGGCCAGTCTGTATTCTCATTTGAAATTCACAGTCCTCTTCCAAGTTTATTCAGGCTGTTGGCATAATTTAGTTCCTTGTGGTTGTTGAACTGAGACTCTCAGCACCCAGAGTCCACCCACTTCATAGGCAGTCACACCCTGGTTTCCTGCTATTCAAGGTCACTGGAGAGCATCCCCGACTCATCTCTCTATGTGGTCTGTACAGTTTCTTTTAAGTGTTCTTCTGAGTAGTTCAGTTCACCATAATACTTCTTTCAATTAACTGAAAATTGACTAATGTAGAATATTAATTACTTCTGAAAAATAATCTCATCATTGCCATTTCCTGTATTCTAATCACAGAGTAACACCCTATGACACAGGCATATCGTGTAGATACTGTAGGCTTATTTCCAGACCACCTTAATAAAGCAGGTATCACAACAAAGAAGCCTAGCTATAATCTTTTTACAAGTGGAGGGTCTTTCCTATCATTTATAAAAAACACAACATCTGAGAAGTGCAATAAAAAGAAGCTCAACGAAAGGAAGTATAACTGTATTGACAATCACATTAAAAATAAAGGGGTGGAGATTATACAGGTGTACGTCAGGGCATGAGAATTTGGGGAGTCAACTTAGAGCTTTGCCTGCCATATCAACAAACCCCTAAAATCTGTTTTAATTGCTACTTCATAGTTTATTGAATTTAAACACTGCCTTTTGATTTCTGATAACTAGGAATTTAATTCACATATGCCAGAATGAAGATTCCTATTCAAGTTACACTCAGATATTTATTTTTAGTTTTGTTCTCCCTACCCTCCCCAAAAAAGTTCAACTGCTCACTGCTCAAAAGCCAATACTCCAGAGACAAGTGTTGGATAGAAAGGAAAGGTTGCTTTCTTCAGAACGCTGGTATCCTGGGAAGATTACAGACTAATATTCAAAAGCCATCTTTGAAGTTCAGGATCAAGCAGAGGAGTATTAAAGGGGAAGGAGGGTGAGGGAAGGCCAGGGAACTGAGAGAGAAGTCAGTGTTTTTTTAGTCAGAGACAACACTTTTTCACACCAGACTCCTGGGTGCCAGCAGTTGGTAACAGTGACCTTGGAGACATTCCTTCCTTCTACAAAACAAATTCAAAAATTCTCCTCCATGCCCTGAAGTTATCTCCTCCTGCTTAACAAAGGATCAGCACATGGACAACACAAGATTATACTGTGAGAACAACTGGAGTTGAATAAGAAGAGCAGTTAACATGTGAACAAAGGCTAATTAAGAATTAAATTATTGAATTCTAGCTGCCAAAAATACAAGGGCCATTAAAATTATAAGGGGTTTGACTGAGTTTCTTCCAGTAGTGACATCTAAGTTGCCTAATAGTTATTTTACAACAGGACTGAGACAGCTCTTTGCTTATCTGCAGAGATGCTTGAACATCAGTTTTTGCCTCTAGTGTATAATAAGGACTGTGAGCTAACTAATTAGCTAACTAACTAGCTATCTATCTGACTAACTACCTAGTTTTTTATGGTAAGGTTTTTAAAAGTCAAGTGGAACCTAGGGTCATTTTGTTCTTTGATAATTTACAGTTGAGATAATTGGTTAGATAATCCTTGTCTATTGTGTATTTCAATTTTTTCTTTTTTCTGTTTACTTTCATTTCTTTGTTTCTTTGTTTCTTTGTTTGTTTCTTTCTTTCTTTCTTTCTTTGTTTCTTTGTTTCTTTGTCTCTTTCTTTCTTTCTTTCTTTCTTTCTTTCTTTCTTTCTTTCTTTCTTTCTTTCTTTCTTTCTTCCTTCCTTCCTTCCTTCCTTCCTTCCTTCCTTCCTTCCTTCCTTCCTTCCTTCCTTCCTTCCTTCCTTTCTTTCTTTCTTTCTTTCTTTCTTTCTTTCTTTCTTTCTTTCTTTCTTTCTTTCTTTCTTTCTTTCT
>PVKZ01007568.1:0-21945 GCA_004027375.1 Macroglossus sobrinus | reverse complement strand
TTGGTAAATTATTGGACTTCTCTGTGACTCACCTTCCTCCTTTGAAAACTGAGACTCTTATCTGCTTAGTAACAGTTGCTAGGAAGATCAAATAAGATAATTTACATTCGTGGTTGGGCAATGACTGGCATAGGATACTCAACCACATTAACTACTATTTTTATTATTAAGAAAACATTTCTATAAAAATACTCATGTGTTTGTTCTCTTGCTCTGGATTCAGGCATCACTGGTTTTATCTTTTAACATTAATTTTTCATACACATTGTGGCACTTTTACATTGAACTTTTATACTTTTATAGATCTGTTAAAAAAAATTTTTTTAGCATTTCAGCTGCAATCAGATTGGCATTTGAGGATTTTCCCTGATATCTCAATTGTTTTCTATCCAGATTTTTTAATTCAAAAAGTCCAAATGTCTATTCCATTTAACTTTTCTTTCTAGATAAACCTGCCTACATTTTTTCAACCCACTAGGAATCTAAAATACATTTGCTATTAAATGAGATCCATCTTATTTTCCCTATATACACTGTCCTAATTTTATTCAGTGTAGTTCTTTGATATTTGGGGGGTAGGGAAGATGTATTCTTGAATACAAGAGAAGAAAGATTAAGATTCTCTTCCCAAACTGGCTTTCTCATTCTTAGCTACAAAAAGTAAAGTAACTAAGTAGTAAAACTTCTAATTAAATTCCTAACATCTATGTCCCCATAAAACCATATAGCATAAACACAGATGTATAATTCATAAAGAATTTTCTCCAAAAAACTTTATTCAACAAAAATTATAATAATACCTCTCCAAGTCAAATCTAGGAGACACATTGCTAAATTACTCTGATTTTATCAATCTCATGATGCTATTAGAAAATAAAACAAAATAGAAATAACCGGTGACATTTGCCAAACATTATGCTGCTTCCTGTCATCTCCATCAAATGATATCACAAAATGATATAACTTCATCAGTTTTAATGGTCATATCTGTGAAGCGAAGGACAGTGTGTAAACAGGTGACTTGTGGGAAAAGAGAAAACATATGAAATGTCAAAATAGCTTGCTTGCTCTCCACGACGCTCGTGGTCTTGTTCCCGTTGCTAGCAAGTTCTCGTACCGACTGACTGGCTTTCTTCGGTCAACGCCATATCCTACAGGTATTATCCTTGCTGCCTATTAGGACAAATTTCGTAAAGTTATTTTTCTTTGTTTTAGTTCCTCTCTCTTTCTATAAGTTGTCATTTTCTGGGTCACTGATAATCATCGATGTGTCACATATGCTAGATTCTCAGCGCCCAGCTTTGAAGCCCCTGAGGCCGCTCAGCTCACACACTTTTTTGAGTGGAAAGGTTTTATTTGTTTGTTTTTGTTTTGCACGATTCCTGTTAGTTCTAAGTTGGGCACATTCATGTGCTACTCACATGAATAGCATGTTTCATGGCCTTGTAGAATTGAAGAGGGCCTGAGACTGCAACCACATCAGCCATCCCATCCTCTCTGCTTATTCCCTCTGCCCTCGCCTCAGTCATCGCCACCAGGTGGAAATACGGTAAACTTGAACATCTCCAAGTCTAGGAATTAGCTTATGAAACATATCAAAATGCCAATAGATTTTTCTCATCATCGGTCGACATGTGAGATTGGCATTCTCTCCCCCCACTCCCCACTGCTATGACAGATATTCCTCTAGAGCAGCCGTGGAGTCTCCTCTCCAAGGGTCATCATTCACTTTCTGTCTGTGGTAATGATGGCCCTGGGGTGGCTCGCTTCAGAGGCCAGGCACGTAACATCGGAGCAATGCCTGTAAAAACTGCACCTGCCACCAAAATGTGCCTTATGCGTTTTTAAAAAATGTAATGACCACACTGGTCAGTTCTTTTTCCACTTTTGATTTTCAACCCAACCTCAGGCATGAAGAAATGCATGGTGGACATTGGGGTTGGCCAAGAAAATAAGGCAGATAGATTCGAGCAAAATAATGGCTCTGTCGCTGGCAAGGCAGATGCGTCACACCTGTTCTAATGAGCTCTGTCACCTAGAGGGCCAGCATTCAGCACCTTGAGGCTTTGGAATAATATCTTAAAAGAGCTCAGGAATTGAAGTGCCAGCACTAAAACAAGGCACAGACAACTAATACTCCGTGATCCTAAGCTCTCCAGGGTCTTCGTGAAAACTGGGTAAGAAGACAGGTATTGCACAGCTGGCTTAACATGAAAGGCACGCACTAGAAAAAGCTGGTCCTCTGCCTGCCTAGCCCACCTCCCTCCTCCCTACTCAGAAGCAGCTTCCTGCAGGAGCATCCTGTACTTTCTATCACCGCCTCCCACCTCGTCCCCTATCATGGAAAAGAATTGACATTGTGTCCACAAAAAAAAAAAGTGTGGCTTATTATGGTATTGTTTTAGGAGTAGCTACATTTTAGGAACACTTGAAAACCATAAACCCAAAGAATCTGTGATTACAGAACTTCTCCATAATTACACAGAAAGAGGACTTTTTTTTTAGGGAAAAAATGGGGAGATTATTCTCAGCATCCCTGAAGCTGTATGACGATGAAGCTAAGCAGCCAGAGTACTGAACCGACCTTGCACATTTAACTTTAAACGCATTAAACCCATTAAGTAATGTTGTCATTTACTCGGCACAACGGGAATCACTGAGAGTTAGGTGCACTGATGCTCTCTCAGTCATCCTGGCCACACGCTGTTGTAGCACCCATTGCCCACCAAGGCCTGCTCCACAGGAATCCACACTAACATTGTACCATAGTCTCATCATTTGTCTCCTCTTTCTGTAATCTAAATTAACCTAGTCTCAATCCATGTCTTATATATATATATATATATATATATATATATATATATATATATATATATATATATATATATATAAAGTGTGGCTAATATGATTCATCCACAATTAAACTGTTAAAAGTTGAAAAATGCTCAATACATGTTCTCTTCCCTAAATGTCAATACGTTAGTAAGGGACTTCCAAGGGGAAAAAAAAAACCACATAGTTCAAAGAATGAATCTCTAATAGGTGATAAACCCGACTGTGGAGAACGGGGGTCTTGACTTGTTTTAGTCACCAACACTTAACTGACATCGGCTAAATATTAACCAACGAACACACGATGCCTGAGGAAACGTAGCAATGAGCAAAACAAGTTGCAGAATTCTTACTTTGTCTAGGATAAAATTCAGAATTCACAGAGCATTACAGTCAGTGGTTGAGCTCATTTCCCTGGTTCTGCAAGGCAGATACCATTTAAATAGAAGATATCGAACCCACCAAGATGACCCACGGAGAGGGACAGGGGATGGATGTAAATGCCTTTTGGTATTCAGCTTGGGAACTGAGCCAATTTCAAAAGGAAACCAAGCCCACGGTGCTTCTTTCTCCCCTACCTGTAATGATTATGTTGCCGTTATAGTTAAAAGCACACGAAAAGATTTCATCCGTGTGCCCTTCAAGCACCTGAAGGCACTGACCAGTCTGAGCATCCCAGATTCTTGCCGTTTTGTCAGAGCTGCCCGTTAGAAGGCGGTTCCCTTGGGGGTTGAAAGAAATCTACAAAAGAGAGGAAAAAAACCATCACGGATTCATGTAACGATGCCCAGTATGTTTTTAATTTAATCAGGACATTACTAAGCACCTGTCACCTTCCCAGTCTGATAGTTATTGTTACATGGAATAGTTCTTTCACAATGGGAGAAAATATTACAGGAACTAATACATGCAAATTAAAATCTAGGCAGAAAGGTTTAATTGCCTGTCCCCTTTGGATAAAAACCAGACACCCTTATAATTTGGGTATTTCCACCCAGCTGCTTTCCAAAGACCCGTAATGGCTTTCTCTACATAAACACAGAAGCAAGGCCCCACTGTAGATGAGAATACACATCTGGCTTCCTCCTTCCCAAGCCCTGGTGCCACCTCTGCAACCCAGCTTTGTGCAATCAAAAGCACACAGGTTCTCTCCTTTGATCTGGGCCACAGAATGAGTGAACATCGGGGCCTATGGGAAGAGGACTTTCTGTCCATTGCTACTCAAAGTACAACACATTCCATAAATGTCCCGAGGGCCTCTGATGTGTCAGCCATCGTCAAATGGTATCTGAGCAACAGTAAAGAAAATTGTTGGTCCTTCATCCCTTTGGGTGCTATGCTCACAACCCTCTCTAAATTATCAGACAAAGATGATTTATACCATCTCCTCCATGACCAAAGGTGTGATGAAGGCAGAGCCATGTCTTTTTTTCATCACTGTGTCACCAGGGCTGGGAGCAATGCCTATCACAGTGGAAGCTCTCAAAAAGCGTTTGCTGAACAATTGAACCCTTTGCTTGGCACACCATGGAAATGCCATTACTGAGTGGCAATTTGATCAGTAATATGTCAATCATGTGAGCATAAAATGCAAAAATACAGAGTCTGAGAACCCTTTTTAGTCACATAGTCACAAAAACAGATGCACAATTGTTGAGTGAGATACACCAGGCATGTCAAAACCAGACACTTGGAAACATGACTTGGGCTCTCTCTTCAGCCCACCTCTCATGTTCACACCACCTCCATCCCCCTTTCTGCCAGCCATGGAAAGGATGCTCTCTGAGCTGCTTAGGAGACCAGGCCTGAGGGGCTGACAGAGCCACCAGCAGCAGGTGCGGGTGCAGCCGTGGAGAGAGCCCGGCAGGGAGCAGGTCCACGATCCAGATGGAGTCTTCAGAGACGTGAAACCATGGAGAACATTTTACAGGGACAGCTCAAATCTGTTCTCAGGTGTGAGACCAAGGAACCGGTCTGAGCTGGTGGGGGTGGGAGTCATCAAGCCCCAGCCTTCTTCAGAATTTTCCAAGGACACGACGAAGCCTCAGATCGCTAACTGGGAGAAGTTTATACAAAATTCTAAGCTATGGCTTTAGGGTTTCAAAATAGGTCATTTTAAACTTCGTTGAGTGTTAAATATTTCCATGAAATACTTTCTCAATTGCATCTAATTTAGAAAACACTTGATATACTTGCCACACGGCGTGCCTTTTTGCTTAATGTAAAATTGTGTGTCTACTAGAACTAGAAAAAGCACTCTGTAAGCTTTTAAGTAGCTTTAGTAAGTATTTTCAGCTAAGTGAATCTTTTGCTGATGGCTGAGGAGAATGTTGTTTACAGTTTTTGAAAGGTTTTAGAAATCATTTATTATGCTGAATTTGAGGATACACTTAAAAATAAAGTCTTTAGGTAACTGATTTCCAGAAAGAATGAGATAATTGGACAAACCTTTGTACCTTAGTGCCAATATACCTATTTATATTAAACATACTGTCTATTTTTTGGCAGTAAATAAATTGCTCCAAATGAGAAAGCAACTCACCTTTGAAATCTCACCTTCATGGCCTTCCAATTTGGTGATGCACTTTCTCGTGGCTGCACTGAAAACTCTCGCTGTTCCTTTTTGAGAGAAATGAGGATATATATAAATTAATGGGAAAAAAACAGAACTTTGAACCAGATGCATTAAATTATCTAAACATCTATCCCTCTGATGCACAGCTCTCTGCTGGGTTAGTCTATTCACCTGTGGTGAAAGCCAGGCATTTAATACTGTGAATGCAAGCTGGTCTCACTGCAGGGGAGGAGAGCGAAAGAAATGCCTCTCTAGCCCCACACTTATTCAAAGAGGTAATGGGTTGTTTCCAAGTAGAAACAGTAGAGAGGCAGAAATTCAAACAGAAAGAAAAAAAATGAAAGGGAAAAAAGGGGGAATCAGAACAAGTTTTGAGAGGCCGGGGATGAAATAAGCAGCAAGAACAGTATCATACATCAAATATGACTCTAAAGGTACAAGAGACCACCCTAAGAAGGAACAGTGGCCATCACTCAATAAACAAACAGCAGACACCAGGAAACCCTTTCAACAGAAAGAGTTAATAGAATGTTTTATTTCCTGTTGTATTCCCCACTGCCCAGATATGCCAAGCTCACAGTAGACACTCAATAAATAGATATAGGATGGAGGGAGGGAAGAAGGGAGGGGGAGGAGAGATGAGTGGATGAATGAGTAGATGGATGGATGGATGGATGGATGGATGGATGGATGGATGGATGGATTGATAGATGGACAGACGGATGGATATATAGAAGACGCAGCATATACATTTCCTTAGAATTAAGGAATGGATGCATTAAATAAGCAAAGGAGAAGAAAAGAGCAGTAGTAAATTGTTCAAAAAATTCTTAAAATTTATCTGGCCAGATGAAAGGTGCTTTCTTATTGCAAATTATAGCATTACAAAGAAGTAAAATTAGCAAAGATAGAAAAATTTATTTACTTGATTTTCAAAGAAAAGCAACATATCTTCATAATGTTTTTACTTACTTTTCTGACAATGTCATCTTTGGGAAGAAGTAGACAAAATTATAAAAATTGATATTTTAGAATTAATATGATTAAAAATATAAAATTTTCTATTTAGTGGGATATTTCAAAAGCCTTAAAGGAAAGTGACTAACTTGTTTTGAGTTTGTTAATAACATGAACGAGAAAATCCTTCATGGAGTAATACATTAATTTAACATAAAAGCAGATTTAAACTTCAGAAAACACAGAAATAAGATAGTCTAAAACTAAATTTTTTTTAAAGAGATAGAAATATGAATAAGACATCAAAAAAAATTCAGCCTTGAGTGTAATTTCAATGAGTAATAAAAAGATGACATAAAGAAATAAATATAGCTGCACAGGTAACTAAATCTATTGAATGAGATCCAGTCTTACGAAGGGAATGAGGAAAAGACCAGAGATTAAAAAAAAAAAAAAAGATTGGTTTAAACATCAAGCCTTCTTAGGAAACATAGAATGAGAAGAGGTTTATAGAACACACCAGAAGAAAATAAGAGTTTTTTGAAGTAATGTTTTATCAAAGAAGGAAAGAATAGAATATTTGCTAGGGCAAATAACAGATCATAGAGAAAACAAAACTAGAATTGAACTTGTATTATTCTCACATCCATCCCATCACATCCTGATTCCCCTAGCCCTGCTTGCTTCTCACCCCCACCCATAACATTGACCTATTCCTAACATTCTACATAATCTAACATTCCATATAAAACATATGTATGGCATTGGTCATTGTCTTCCCTTCCACAAGAACAGAAATTCCTGTCTCTTTTGCTCACTGATATATCCCACATTCCTAAAACACTTTCTAGCACAAAGTAGGTAGTCCACATGTTTATTCATTGAATGGAGTTCTTTGTATAAATGAGAATGATATTTAAAACGAAAAGGGCAGAATAATTAAAGATAAAAGATGATTTTTAAAAGCCAACATCTGTGAGAAGATGAAAAAGTAATTAGCTACTATAAAAAATTAAAATTGCCTAGAGTCAGGGTGTTTATGTTTCCGGGATATAAAAAGAACTTGCATGTATGATCAAAGGATCACCTTTGACAAGTCCTAGTATGAGAACGAGCATGAAAATCTAGTTTTGAGAAGGAAGACAATGATGAAATGAAGACTCAATAATTTAAATGAATCACAAGCAAAATAATAAAATGGCACATGTGGTCAAGAGGGAAATGACATAGATGTATTATAACATCCTGCATGGTCTTGTGGAGCTGAGGCACACACGATGCAGCACCGGCCCATGGTTATCAATAAGATGACACAGACATAGTATAGAATTATCAGGAACATGATGTATAGCACGGCATCATGTATATTCATCACAAAGACTTACTACACATAGTAGAGCAGCACATGTGGTTATAAAGGAGAAAATGCAGAGTTATTACAGAACCATCAATGGTGGACAAGTTGATGAGGTCCATGCAGTGTAGCATAATGTGTGACCATTGGGGAGATAACCCCGCATATCCCATTATATATCGTTATTAAAGAGGTGATGAGGACCTAGTATAACATCATATGTGGTTATCAGGAATGGATGTCATAGAGATGATGCAGATATAGTTTCTATCAGAGCTGCTTTACAGGGAGATGATTAACAGTGTAGAATCATACATGTTTATCAAACAAACATAAATCCCTCCACAAATTAAATGTATGAACAGATGACTACCATCAGCTGAAGCAGTTGCAATAAGCTTTCCAGTGTAATCAAAACAGCTGTCTAGTATTTCATCATCATGGCCTGTTAATGTTATCATACATTTTCCATTTGTAGCATCCCACAGCTGAAATTACATGTAAAAAAAAAAGACTATTATTTTCTGTCTAAAGAGCAAAGATAGTCAAAGATAGTCTTTACAACATTCCTACAGCTGGTTAAATAACTGTGCCAAAATCACGTATACAATTTTCACACGTTCTGTTAATTTTACCTTGACTTATGACTAGAGACCACAGCCAACCACCTAACAAGGAACACTTTGGACACCAAGAAGAGCAAAGGCAGTCATTTAGACTGGGCAGTGCAAATCTGTCACCGCATTAGGTAAAAACAAATCCCAAGGTGCACACTTCACTGATTGAAGTTATTACAGAACCATCAATGGTGGTCCTGTAATAACTCCTTTTTTCATAGGAGCTTGATCTAAGACTACAATGCTAGAAAATGGAAAGTACATGAAGATTGTCATACATGCGATATACCATCAAATACTAATTCCAGAGCGTAAGCTCTTCCTAACAAAAACGTAAAGGCAAGGATACATTCTGCTGAGGCTCCTTAATCCATGTTTAAGAAATAATGAATAGAGAGACATTGAACAAAAATAATGTGCCTTTCAAAATAAGATATGTTAACACCTTTGAATTAATTAAAATTGTTTTACTACATCATAATTCCTTTAAACTTGGGGGGATCAGAAACTTGAAATTTTACAACTACCAATCATTACCTATAAATTAGTATCTTAATTTTATAGCAACTTTGAAACTTGTTATGGAATTTGTTATGAAATGTTGCAATGAATATTTGACACGATAAAAAAGGTACAGACTTGAAAATTATAAAGCAAGGATGTGTTTCTTGAGCTCACCATGCAGGTTTTGTCCATGGAGCCAGTTAATATCAGAGAGCAATCCCAGTTGAATAAGGCACTGCTAATCTCTGCACAATGTCCAATTAAGATGTACACCTTCCTGCAAAATAGAAGTGATACAAAAATGCCTTTCTTCAAGACATACGCACTAATAATGACAGCAAACCCATTTGTGTAAAAGTCTAAATTCCAGTTCTTATAACATGATGTTTTTGATGATAAAACGAAGATGGCTTTGCTATAGCTCAAAAAGAATTAACTGCCAATCACATTTTAACAATAACATATTTACATTTTAAACAATCAAAGATAACAGCATTACTTAAAATGACACTTCAGGAAGGCATAGATAAGAAATAATAGAGCAGCTTGAAATTCTGGAAGTATTCTCACACCAGATGAGCAGACCTCTGGTAGTTCAGAGACTACCCATCAGATGCCTGGAGAGGTCCCTTTCTTCTCTCTCATTTCTTGCTGCATCCATCCTGATGGGTGCCCCCCCCCCCAAATTAGCCCTTCTATCAAAATGCAGATAAGTCTAAGAGTAGAGTTTTACAACACACATAGGCTAATTTAGTTAACTTCTTAGCAACTAGAACCAAAAATCATTAGAAAGGAAAATGAAGTTCTTGGACTAAATTAAATTTGGAAAATTAGCTGTGATTTCGTTTGTTCATAATATCCATGCCTACCGTAATGACAAGCCATTGAAATTTGATTACATAGTACATGGAATAAATGATAGCTATATAATGAGGTTGTTGCTAACATTCTCCTTTTACATTCTGTTTTTTGGACCAGAAATATTGTTAAAGAATAAAATACATAATTTATTTTCAGTGTGTCCTATTTCTATAGAATCCAGAGAACAGTTCACACATTTAAGACTCAACTAATAAAATAACAACGATTATCTTCTTAATCCTCTGATCCAGGTTGAAAAATTCTTGAAAATAAAGACTACCTTCCAGTCTCAGCATCCCACACTATAACTGTATGATCAAAAGACCCCGTGATGATCCTGTTTCCTGAGGTGTTGAAGGACAAGGAGATGATTTCAGCTGAATGTCCCTGCAAGAGAGCAGATATCATTGTGTATACCTGCAGATAAAGCAAGAGCTACAGATGTACCATGTCAGAGGCTAAAAGAAAAGACCAGGGAAGGCAAAGCTATACGTACAAAGGAAAAAGAGATTGGTGGTTGGCTGGGGGAGGAATGGGGAGTGACGGCAGATGAGCATGAGGCTTCTTTGGGGATGATGGAAATGCTCTAAAACCAGAATTTGGTGACAGTCACACGATTCTGTAAGTTCATGAAAAATAAACATAGACTTAAATAAAGCAAGTCCATTTTAACTCGATAAGGCTGAATTTTTGTTTTGTTTTGTTGTTGTTTGTGTGTTTTTTAAGGAAGAGGGCATGTTATGGGACATTAGAGAGCTTCATCCACACTGTCTTGGAAACACCAAAGAGGGTTGTATGATTTATGGGATAATAATAGGTGACAAGCAAAAGTTAAGAGTTTGTGGAAGAAAGTAAATAACTTTTAAGAAAGAAAATTCTTATGATAACTCTATAACTTAATATGTACCGATTAACAGATGTCTGGCCTCTAGCCTGACTCTCACCTGGTTACGGTCTAGGGCTGATGCATCAGATCGTCTGAGATAATAAAATGGGAAGGAGCCTCCCTCTCCAGTGGATTCTGCTCAGAGCATATCCCTTGTTTTCCCAATGAATTTCTTAATTTTAGTAAATTCACATAATCACTTTTGTTAAACAAAACAAAAGTTCATTTATAAATTAAATTTCCAGTTGATTCCAAAGGACAAAAATTAAAAGTAGCCAAACAATAAAATTCTAATCACACAAACTAAACATATCCTCCAGTGGCAGAGAGGTGTGTAGAGCAGGACTCATCCCTCTGAAGGCTCTTGGCATTTGTCCGAAGCAAGAGGGAGCAAAGAGGCAGTGACTTACAGAAATGATGACAATGAAGATCAGAAAGAGAATACCTATATTAAGAATGCTATCCACTCTGATACAAGAAGAAGAAAAAAAAACTTTGATGTTAGTTAAAAACTGTTGTTTCTGTCTCTTTTCTTTTTTTCTTTTTAGTCCATTTTTTTAACACCCTTAGAAAAATTCTCTTGGGGGAGGGGTCTTATTTTTTTTAACTCATTTGTAATTTAAAAGAAAAAAGAAATGGGATTTCCCATCCAGCTACTCTTACTGATTGCCACAGAGAACTGCCTTGTTTTTATTTGGTAGTTTGGGGTGGGATGGTAAGAACCAGAAGGCGGCAGGTCACAGGAAGGTGCTGGACACGAGGAGGTGGTGACAGACAGGGACCCCTGTGGGGACACGCCACCGGCATTCACTCTGTGGGTGGTGCCTGTCTCCCCTACTACCACTTGCCTCTTGTCATTTCAGACTTTGTAAAATGGGGGGCTTCTAACACTGGACGGTAGAGGAGAAGAGTGCTAACAGTCATCCCTTCGAGGAATCTTCTGGCAACTTTCTTCAGTTCTGCCTCTTCCCAAAAGCACCATTCTGCTCCTACTTTGCTTTTGGCCAGATAGATGACAATAGGGTTTGAGCTGGGATTGGTATGGCTCACAGGGTAAAGCGCGACAAAATGAGTCTGTACCCATCCGGCTTCCCCAGCACTTCCATCCCGGTCTTTTGCAAGAGGCAGCAAAACACCCAGAACATTTTTCACTCCCGTCTGAAAACCAATAGCTCAAAATCATCTTCTAACTTAGAGCTAATTTTGGACTACGACTTCAAATAAAAACAAATGCAAACAATACATTGTTCCTAAAGAAAAGATGGCTAATAAAAAATGTAAAACTCTCGACATTATTAACCTACCGTTAAAGTGAATACTTCCTCTCCATTCTGAATGTCCCACAGTTTGGCCGTCGTGTCCATACTTCCGGTGGCTACCACCGTGCTTTGAGGATTAAATGACAAACACACCTGAATGACACGAAATGAAAGAGGTTTAAGAAAGACAGCTTCAAATGGTTAATCATACATAGAAGAGCTTTAGGATGTAGGGCCTTTAAAGCAGGTTCCGCCCAATTCTTTGTACAAATACTCAGCAAAATCCCAAATATGAGTAGCCTGCTCTCTAGGGGTTGAATCCAGAGCAGTCTCATCTTGAGAAGAAGCTGCTTGTCCTTCCAGGTCACGCAGCTCAGGCTTGCAGGGTCACTGGCTGCCTTCGCCACCCCCAGACTCCAGCAGAGCAAGAATAAAACCCACACTGCCTTTCAGATTCATGCTGTGTGGCTCTCATCTTCCTTGTTGCTGTTGTCATAGTTCTTTCAATCATGCCCGCCTTACTCACTCTGGCTACCTGCTCTCAGTCTCAATTCCAAGTTCTCGGTGGCTTTCATGTGGGCCATCCATTCAATACCCAGACCCATGATCCTGGACTTGTTTTAATAACCACTCCCAAAGCCACTCCCTAAACCTTGACCTCACCTCTCTAGAAGATTCACTACGAATACACTATCTACAGGGTAAAGTCCAAATTCCTTAATATAGCATATGGGACCTACTATAAATCTATAACACAGTCTCCTCTGCCCCTCCTACTTCCATCGTGCACACCCTGTGACCCAGCTTTGGATGGGTTACAGGTTTGCCAAGAGGACAAAATCCAGGCGGCTGGGCAGCAAGAAGGACCCTCGTCCACCGCCTCTGATGGCGGGCAGCCAGCAACTCTCCCCGGTGCGTTGCAAATCCATATTAGCCTATTCTGTGCATGCTTCACAGGGAAGGGCTGGAAAGCTCTGCTCCTCCACACAGGCCCCTGTCGCACGCTGTGCCCGCGCAGCTCCCTCCACCTGGAAGGCATGTGCCACTTCCCTGAACCATCTTTCCTCAAGGACTCTCTAGGCCGAGGAGACTCGACTGCTCCCCTCTGTGCCCTCACCGAATTCCCCGCCAAAGCCTAGCACACCTACGAGGCACCTTTGAACTTACTCATGGACCCCTCTACTCTCTGTTCAACTGCAGAACCCCTGGGGGCCAAGGACTCGGTCTGATTCCAGTTGGTCCCCGAGCACATGGGCCAGGGCTCCACACACAGGCCATAGTTAGTAAACGGTCATTGGATGGATGTTGTGGACCATGAAAAATATGAATATCTTCATAGGAACCACATACGTATTTAAAAAAAAAAAAAAACCTTTCAAAATTTTAATGGAAACACAGTCACACTATGAAAACAAGGATTATGTTCCTCTTACGACCTTTTAAACCCTATGCCTCAGTATCCTCAACAGTAAAATGGGGAAATACCTGCCTCTCGGGGCTGTAACCAGGGGCAACCAAACTAACACACGTGAAGGGCTCAGGACACTGGTTCATGCGCTGGAGTGCCAGTAAAGAGTCAGTTTTGATATTTCACTGCAGTAACCTCAGCGTCTAGCAAAACATCTCAGACATAGCATGAGCTCTTATTGGGTGAATATACCATGAATTTGAAAGATGAATATAAGTACATTTTACTCCTACCTATATTTTTAAACTATCACTTGTTCACAGGGTGCCAGTTATCTCGCTAATTGCCTTAAGTAGTAACAGAGTGGGCCAAGGGCAAGGGTTTTCCAAGAGTCAAAGCTATTTAGAGTATCAGACCATTTATGTAAATTTGAGTTCTATTTTGTTACTGAGATAAAAAAAAAATGTGGATTTTGATATCCAGAAAACAATCAGCCTAAATGTTTTACATGATATTTTTATAAAAGTTATTTCAAAAGCTATTTTAAGAGCTGCAGCGACCCTTATCGAGTCAGTCCTTTGAAGGCAAATCGGAGGAAAAGAACTCAGGTTGGCTGTCTGTACTCATATACTTGTCATGTTTCCAGTCTCTCTAGTTAATGCAAGATGTCCATAAGATACTAAAACTGCAGTCGTTTGTAAATTGCATCAACAGCACCACATTAAATATACAGAGAATAAAAATACTGGATAAACTTTTTATTTATCATTTTATTTTTTAATTAATCAATTTTTTATGGTGACATTGGTTAAAAAATCCAATAAGTTTCAGCTGTACACTTTACCAGTAAGGCATATATATATTTACACTGTGTGTTCACCTCCATAGTTAGATTCCTTTCTGTCACCACTCATTTGACCCCTTTGGCCCCATCTACCTCTCCCTTCCCCCCATCCCCCTACTCTCTGGTAACTGGATAAAGTTTTTAAATTAATTATAAAGGTAGAACCACTGCTTTTATTATGAAATCCTAAAGAGAAATAGCAATAATATGTCAATGTATGTTCATCAGTTGTGATCCATGTGCTACTCTCATGGAAGCTGTTGACAGTGGGACAGGCTGTGTGCGTGGGCTGAGGGGGACAGGAAGGGGACTGGAGTGTATGGGCATCTCTGTACCTTCCTCTCAATTTTGCTGCGAGGCTAAACCTGTTCTAAAAAAAATAGTCTATTAAAAAAAAAAGAAAAGAAGAAAAAAAAATTTTTTTTAATTTAAAATATTTTTTAAAAGAACAGCAATATAAGAAATTTAATAAAATAAATATACTCACTATTTCTGCGGTATGGCCCCTAAAGGTGTGGTAGCATTTTCCCGTTTCTGCGCTCCACAGTTTGCAGGTCTTGTCAAAGGACCCAGTGGCAATTTTGTCACTAAGATTCAAAAAAAAAAAAAAAAAAGAATGTGGATGTTGATATCAAATTCAACCACAGTATATGACACACCAAATTAAGACAAAAGATATTAATACAGAAATGGACTTTACTTTTAAAACAATAAGCGATCCTACATTTGTGTCGGTGGATAACAAAATAAGAGGTCTAATTTTTTAATGGCATCAGTTTAGATGTTTTATTTTAAATATTTTACATTAAAATGATATGTTTAGGATTAATGTCCTTTTTAAATTGGTACAATGAATATGGTAAATGCAGTTTAGAAAATTGCTGACACATGAAAATTAATAATGTATAACATGACTCTCCAAAGAAGGATAGCATTGCATTTAAAAAGAACAACAAAAAATATAAATCCAATTAAACACATGGCTAGATAAAGTTTTAAGAAAGTAGAACAGTGAATGTCTCTTAAGAAAAATAATGCCTATATTATTCTAATTCTAAGGTCTTTGAACAGGAAAGAGGGTTTAAAGAGAAAGATTTCAGTCCTTTTAAACAATGGGCTTCCCATACTTCCTATGGGACAGAGCTACTGTCAAGACCCAACAGGTAGGAGCAGACTAGCCTGCTCAGCATTCGATGTGGAGCTAAAACGTTTCCCTTTACCCTTGACCTCTACCCGTCCTGTCAAGCAAGTCATCGAACTGTTCCAATGTGGGATCCTCATATAGTGTGTTTTCTTGTTTTTACATCGATCTCATCTACAACTTCATTTAGTAACAACATTTTTCAAATATTTATCTTTGCTATACTTTTATAGAAAACAACAGCTTTATTTTCAGACTCCCATTTTATTTGTTTAAGCACTATTTAATGAAGTTACATACTAAATTACATACTTAGGGTTGAAAGCACAACCAATATAAGCAGGTTTATGGGCAAGTACAGCTAACTCTTGGCAAGCTTAGAACCCAACTAGCGAGAAGAGAGGCTAAGTACACCAGTGGTTAGCCTCGTTACTACAAGCATTCAAGAAGCCAGGGTATCAGTAGTATGCCATGCAGAAGGATAAATAATGTTGGTTAATCTATTAAATCAGTTAAACTACAAATTGGTTTAAAATGCTTCTAGTATATTTGGTCCTGTTATTTATCATGTTACTATATACATTTTTTTTTACCTACAGGTAAATATCTTCTAAACAAAGTAAACCATGTCATGTACACGTGTCACATTTCTCCAGAAGCGTCAGCCCAGTGCTGTCAGCATCAGTGGAAACTGCCTGTCAGAGAACTCCCAGGAGCAGAGTCAGCCTTGCTTGACCTTGAACTCTGGCTCTCCCCTTTAGTACTACGGTCCTCGGAAGGAGACTTGAACTTTATAGACTTTATACAGGGACATATAAAGGAGCCCGTGGTCTTTTAAGCATTAAAAGAGGTATTTCAAATGTTTCCAAAGCACACCTTCAGGCACTCATTACAGTTCAGTTCGCTGTCTTCCTTTCCTCCCCCAAGAAATGAATAGATGAATAGATGAGTTAATGGATTAATGAGGAACAAGGGAATGGGCGAGAACGTCCTCTTACCCGTAGGGATTGTTGAATGCTATGGCATATACCACGTTCTTGTGACCTTCCAGGGTGTGAAGCTCCTCGCCAGACGCAGTGTCCCACACTTTGCACGTCCGGTCGTAGCTTCCGGTGATAAAGCTAATACACGGAACGTAAATGGATCACAAAGTGAGAACGCTAGCCTGTTACAACAGACCTCGTTTCTCACCTGCAAGATTCTAACCCCGTTTATCTTGCTTTTGACAGTGGAAATTGTGTATGCGGAATCAACAGTTAAACTGGGAACAATCGCTTAAATCCTTTGACTTAAAAAACTTCCCAATTTTTCCCCCAAGCCCAAAAAAGGAGTCACTAAATAAAATGAAGGGTAATTCTGCCAATAATCATTCTCATAATGTAAATAATTATATATAATTCAATAATAATTATAATCAATAACATTGACTGAAACTCTAACATCTCTCAGTAAATAACATCATTCTTCCTGAGGGTCAGACCATGAAATTTTAACATCGCCTTTGATTTCTCTCTTCCACTCACATCCCACACATGATCTGCTAGTAAATTCTCAAAATACATTTCTGCTATGGCCATTCTCACCAGCTCCATTGCCCCCACCTCTTGCCTAAACAAATAAAATCATCATCTAATAGGTCGTGGCTCACACATGGTCCTTACTAATCTATTCTGGAGTTATTTTCTTAAGCTTCCTCACATGGCTTTCTAGCAATCTAGAGGAACATTCCAACTTCTGCTCTCTGGCTGTCTCTGGGACCTCAGCTTCACCCAGAAGCACAGCCTCATCTGCCACATTCTCCTTCTTGCTAATCTGTGAGGCACTAGACTGCTTCCTTCATACATGCTACTCGTTCTGTCCATCTGATTCACCGCCATCATCCCCAGGACCTGGAACATGACTGGCACGCTGAGAAATGTGCAATAAATATTTCTTTAATATTTAACAATCCATCAACGTGACTATTCTCTTACTGGAGTAATTATCATATTGATGTCTAATATTTTTAAGTAAAATGATAGGATATAAGTTATTTCTTAAATTTTCCATTAGGACAGATATTTGCCCAACACAGAAAAAAATTAACAAAATTGGGAAAAAAATGAACAAAATGAACAAAAAAAAGCCAGTCTGAATGTCAAGTGGTAATGACAAAAAGTGAAAATAAATTCTGACATCTAAACAAAATAGAATGGTTGACAAGGCAGTGTATCGCTGCTTCTCCTCTAGACACTTCTTCCTAGCTTCTTTGGAAATGTGAATTGGCACTATCATTATAGAAGACAGTATGGCTGTTCTCCAAAAATTAAAAATAAAACTACCATATGATCCAGCCATTCCACTTTTAGGTATACATCAGGATCTCATAGAGATATCTGCCCTCCCGAGTTCCTGGCAGCCTTGTTACAATGGCCAAGTATGAAAACAACATAAGTGTCCGTCAAGGGACGGATGGGTAAAGAAAATGTGATATTTCAGGTGCTTTCTTCACCAAAAAGAAAAATATTAACGTGTGAGAAGATGGTATCGTAATAAGCTCGACTGTGGTAATTATTGCACTGTGTATATGTATATCAAATCTTCTGCTGTACACCTTAAATAGGTACAATTTTTATTTTAAAAAATTCATCCCTTGATTATTAAAAGTTGGAAATAAAAAAATAGATATAGAAACAGAAGTAGAAATAGAAAGAAATAGGCAGGGCAGAGAGGATTCTTAGGTCGGTGAAACTGTTCTATCTGATATAATAATGGTGGATACATGTCATTATACATCTATCAACCCACAGAATGTACAAAACCATGCGTGAATCCTATTGCAAACTATGAACTTTGAATGATGATGATGTGTCAATGTAGGTTCATCACTTGTAACAAATGTATAACTTTGGGGGGTGGGGATAGTGGAGGAGGCTGTGGGGGGTGCTCAGGCAGGGGGCATATGGAAAATTTCTGTGCCTTCTACCCAATTTTACTGTGAACCTAACACTGCTCTTAAAAAAAAAATAAAGTCTAATACATTTTAAAAAATAAAGAACCTTACCAAGAGCCCGATTTATTAAGTGCAACGTTAGTCAGTGGCAGTATATGTGCTCGGAGAATCTTCAATTAAAAAAAAAAAGCACCATTTGTTTTAAACTCAAACAATATTAAGTTTAATGTGTTATTTTAACTTCAAACCAATGAAGACATTCAAGTTTATGTTAATTATGTGTAATATACAGACAATTTGTAATATCTGAATGAGAAAAATACATTGTACTTTTTATTATTAAGACCAATAATATATTTGGTAGTTAAAAATAGTTACAAAAACATAATTAAATTTGTGTTTTCCACCAATATGTCTTTAAGGTACATTTTTGCTATTAAATATCAAATAGCACTAATTTATAACATTTTCTTTTACACACAACACATGTTTTTGTATATAAGTATAGAGTATAGAGAGAATATACGCTAACTATATTTAAAATATAGACTTACATTATTACTTTTTTGAATCCTAGACTTTACAATATATCATTACTTTTTTGAATTCTAAAGTTCTCTTAGAATCAAGGTATGCCTTATTTTATTTACTTTTCAATCCCTACATTATTTAGCAACTACTGGATGCTGAATATTTATTGAATATATATATATATATATATATATATATATATATATATAGCATATATATAGCATATATATATGAATATATATATATGCTATATAGCTAATATATAGCATATATATGAATATATATGTTATATATATAGCATATATATAGCATATATACATATATAGCATATATGTGTATTATATATATATATATATATATAGCATAGTTTGTTTACACGGTGATTAGATAGGCTGTGACTGTCCCAGCTATGTTTACTACCAAATTGTAACTACTATTAATAGTGTCTTCTTTCACTATCAAAAATGCTCCCTTCAAATGATAAATTCCAAGGTACAATAGTTATAATGCTCACATTTGAAGTTAAATAGTGCCATCTACTGGAGAGAGCAATATTGCAAGAATAAACATCCTCTTCCAGTAAATTGAATGAATACAAAAGATTGTATGAATATTTTGTATTGAATAAAATATGGTGAGTGTATAAATATTTTGTTTAAATTATATTTAAATCACAAAAATATAATCAGTATAATATGAAGCTTCTTTAGTATAAACTATTAAATATTGTTAAATAATAAAGAAAAAAGCTGTTCTTAAAGTAATAAATGACTGCATTTGTCATATTTTTAATTTAATCATTAGACACTTTAGAGAAAAATAGGCATATTTACATTGCATTAAAATTATTATAGTTCACACAAAAGCTGGAAATCTAAAATATTGACATACCATGAAACATAACTTTTTAATATTACTTTAGCTGAAAAATTAATTTAAATTACTCAATAACTTAAAACTACCTTAATGGTGATTCTTTAAGTTTATCATTATAAAATAAAGTTAAATTTACCACAAGAAATAAATGTTTGAATTTCATTCATTCATTCAACAAACACTCAGCCTTAGGCACATATATGTGAGGCACAGAAAATGAGAAAATAAAATGTGTATTTTATCTCAAATTAAGAGAATATCCATTAATCAAAGTTCTTCTACCTAGTATTTTTAAAACACACATTACCTTAAAAAGGTAGAACTGGTGGCTGCTGTGCTGCGTGAGTTTGCCCTGTAACCTCTGTACTAGAAGTTTTACTTGGTCTGATCGGGAGGCAGTGATTAGAGGCTCTGCTTTCTGGATCTCTTCTACTAAGGCACTGACATCAGTACTGAAATTAATTCACACACACACAAGTTACTTTTTTCTATGCCAAAAAATTGTATATACAGTCATTACATGGAGAGTTGCATTGCATTACAAAGCACAGCATTTATAAAATGTCAAGACCGCCATCACCTTTACCAAGGAATTCAGGGGGGATAAAAACCATACAGATCGACAAAGTGCATCGTGTCTGGATGAAAGTGTCTTGGGTTCTCCAGAATACATTCTCATTACCTAACACTTCTCCCGTGGAAGGGTGCAGAGGTTCTGATTTGCTCACCTAAGAAGGCCAAGGGCACACTGGTTCTAAACATGAGCTCTTTCTCCTTTATTTTTTTTTTCTGAGTCTTTTTTTCTTCTTTTAAATAAATATGTATTGAATGTTGTGGTACTGCTATGCTTTCAATTGTACAGATGTTCTCTCATTTAATCCCGTAAGAACCCTCTAATTTAATGCTTTTATTATAACTATTTTAGTGATGAAGAGACTGAGGTTCAAAAGGTTAGGATTTTAAATCCTAAAGAACGAGAAAATACCTGACTAAAGGTAAACACTCAAAGAATGATGGTTATTAATGTTTCTTATTTTCTCTAACACACTTTCCCTGAGAGAACTGGTCTGAAAAGGTTAGATTTAGGGTGTCCTCCAGTATTCAAATAATCTATAGCAATTCTGATCAATTTTGCTAGTCCAGAAGAATATTATATCAGGGTAAATATTGATCTCTATAAACCACAAAGCATCCAAAATAAGGTAATTTTGTGAAACGTGTATCAAAGATCCATTGCCTACTGCCCTCTCTTCTAGAAAGGCCTCGTGGCCCAGCTGTGAGCGAGGTGTTCAGTGAACAGACGGCCACAGCTTCTTCAGGACCCACCTTGGCACTCGAGCCCAGGCCTTACGTGGTCGTTGGCCCAGGACTGAGCAAAGGGACAGCAGAAGAGCCTGGCCGTTTCTGCCGGGGGAGGGGCTTCACTTGGAAGTTTTCATTCTGCCGGCAGAGGCTGGCGTCAAATCTGCATCATCCTGGTCCATGGCTCCTCCTGCCCAACCCTGCTTCTCCCCCTGGCTCACAGGTGTCACTGCCCAATAACCCTTTACCTGTCTCAGCATCTGCTCCCCAGAAACACACACTCTGAGAAGCATCCTCCTCCTCTTCATATAAAAAAAAAAAAAAAAAAAAAAACACGTTTCTTGAGCTCCGGTTTTTGCAAGGCACTGAGCTAGGAAGCTGTTCATGCCTCTGACATTGATCGTACCTACTGGAGGTTAGGCCCTGGGAGTGTAACAGTATGGTCCCAGCTCTCAAGAAATAAAATCTACCAGAAGAGAACTGTATGTCTGGAACAGGAATGAATTGGAGCCTGTTTATAACAGTGACTTTCATAAATTCTCAGAGTCAGTTGTCAGAAGAGCTACACTTTCACAAGAATTAAAAAAAGATAAGAATGTCCCTTGAAAAAGTTTCCAACAAATGTTATGAATCAATACAGATTTCCTGCAAGATCTAAATTAACCAAATATTTATTGTATACATTCCCAACCCTTTGGTCCTATTCTGATTGCTCTTTTCCAGTACAGTAACTCCAATATGTCATAAATAATGCAAGCATTTTTATGTGCAAAATATTTCCAGATTCTTGGGCAGAACTAGAAATAAGACCCATACTTTTTTTTTTTAACTTTGAGACTTTTTTTGCTCTACAGGATGACTACAACATCCTAAAGATCTATACTTTTTAAACAGAAATCTGCATTGTCCTGTATCTTTAGCTGAAAGTTATTCTCATATAGAAGTTTGCCACTCATATGAATGTTCTGTTTTGTACAAGCTGTTTCTTAAACTAAACAGTTAGTATCTTCACAGCCTCTTGTAGACTCTCATCTAGAGCTTTACATGCAGAAGGTACAAATACATC
>PVKZ01007567.1:0-21973 GCA_004027375.1 Macroglossus sobrinus | reverse complement strand
TAAGTCCACTCTGCGGACTTGGCCTCTACCTTGGCTTGGGACTCGCTTACCTGTTTCTTCAGGGGCTCTCCCCATCTCTCTGCCTCCCTCCCCATACACACCTCATGCGATCACCACAGCTGCCCCTGCGATCCGTGTGATAGACAAGGCAACCTGGTCTTGGACAGGTGATGAGACCTTACGAGGCCCCTCAGCTGGTGAATGGCAGAGCTGGGCTTCAGGCCTTGACCTTTTTATTTCCAAAGTTTGTTCTTTTAGCAGCAACCCCGTATCTCTCCCAGAGCCTCTGTTATATACTGGGCTAGCATTTCTCGTAGTCAGTAACTATTCATTCATTCATTTGTTCATTTGCTTGTTTATTTCTCATCCCTCTGGAATACAACACTGCTGAGAGCTGGGACCTCTGCCTCCTTCACTGTCACGTCTCCAGGCCTAGCACAGTGCTGGTACACACAACACATCTGGTAAACCCCAAGGGCAGAGAGTTTTGCCTCTTTTGTTTTCTTGTTGTCTATCCTTCATGCCCAGAATGTGTGCATTATAAATTTTGTTGAATGAATCAGTGATCTGTAGGAAGCAATGCTGGACTTTGGGGACATGAAGACGAATAAGCTCTGTCTTTAGCTCAGGAACCTCACTGCTGGACGGGGAGACCGGCATTAGCAATGGACAGTAAGAGAATAACTGAGAGGCCTGAGATTCCTGTTAACTGACCATTGATTGGGCTGCACACTGTCAGCACTAAAATACTTAAGGTACTTTTCTGGTGGCTCGAGATGTGGCAGGGAACAATGCAGACAAACTCATCTTGCCAGGAGCTTAGGTTCTACTGGCTTCATGTGATTTTGGAGTTTCACTATTAATGAGCTAGGTAGGTCATGGCTTGTGAAGGGACCAGCACACCTTCCCCCGACAACAGCCAGCTGTGGGTCAGTGAGGGAGCAGAGATTGCTGAGGCCTCCTGGAGACAGAGCCTTTGCAGCACAGGAGAGAGAGAGAGAGAGAGAGAGAGAGAGAGAGAGAGAGAGAGAGAGAGAGAGAGTGTGTGTGTGTGTTGGGGGGGCGGGGAGGTGGGACAAGGGCTGTGTGCTCCAGTAGCCTGAGGAGATAACAGACCCATGAACACTGAACCACTTGGGTGCTCAGACGGATGAAAAGTGCCTAGAGTTGGGACATGCTGGACAAAGGTAGGAGAGGACATGGGTGCAGGAGTTTGGAGTCAAGCCCCATCAGCTTTTGACCTTGGCTGCTGTACTCATTCATCTCTCTGAGCCTCAGCTTCTTCATCAAAAAAATGTGCACAACAATTCCTTTTGGGTTGTGGGGCAGCTTAAATACAAGCGTGGCAAGTCCCTAACAGAGTAGCACGTGGGAGTTGCTCAGTAAGTGGTCCCAGCATTCAGAGGCCAAGGTCATAATGGGCTGTGCTGGCCGGGGGGTTCTTCAGAGCCAGGCTCTAAAACCTGCCTGAACCAAGGCACGTTCTCTGTAGAGCAGGACCAGGCAGCTGGTGGGTACAGGGCTGGCAGTCGATCTCACCCTCAGCATCATTTATTTACAAATTCACTTATTCACTACACACACACACACTTATATATATATCTATATCTATATACAGAGAGAGAGAGAGAGAGAGCAGTGGGGGAGAGAGAACAGAAAGCTGGGTATCAGGTACCTGCGGATAAGCATGAGAGGGATTCTTTTCACTTTACGCCATAGTTTAACCATGTGCATATATCAGCTATTTGTATTAGTTTTCTAGGGATCTGTAGCAAATTACCATGAACTTGGTGCTTTGAAACAACTGAAATTTATTCTCTTACAGTTCTGGAGGTGCTGGCAGGGCCACGACCCTTCCGAAGGCTCTCGGGGAGAATCCTTTCTACCTCTTCCAGCTTCCGGTGTTCACTGCCTTGTAGATGTCATCACTCCGATCTCTAACGCTTCTTCACATTATCTGCTCTGTGTTTCCTTGTCTTCACCTCTTACAAGGACATCAGTCATCGGACTTAGGACTCTTCCTAAACAAGGATGATTTCATCGCAAAATCCTTAATTACAGCTTCAAAACACGATTTCCAAATAATGTTATATTGTGAGATTCTGGGTGGACATGAAGTTTTTTTTAAAAAAAAGAAAAAAATGTAGCCCTTGTGATATAAAGCAAAATTCATGTTTGCAAGGAAACAAAAATAATAATTCTTTTAAAAGTTAGCATTCCTAGGTTAAGCAAGCATGAAAGCTGGAATACAGTGCAAATCCATTCTATAAACAAACGGGGCAGTGTAACTGAAGTCCTCATGGCTCTCAGCATCATTTACCTGTCTCAGAGGAAGAGGAGAGCCAGGAGTGAGTGGAGATATATTGAATACCCATTGAGCATGAAGAGACAGTTGAATGGGCTCAGATTCTGTTAACAAGGGGACCAATTAAGTAGATGTATGCTGAGTCTGTTGTATAAAACCGTGGTTTCTGCGCACCATTTCTAAGAGCGTCTCCGAAGGCCTTTGCCGTAAAAAGTGATGAGCTCACGTCTTAGGACTGAAGACATGGCATTTTAAGGAGAATACCTGAGAAAAAAATGTGTGGGTGTTGTCTTAGTCTGCTTAGGCTGCCATAAAACACCACACCCCGGGTGGCTAAACAATAGAAGTTGATTTCTTACAGTGCTGGAGGCCATGAAGTCCAAGATCAATGTTCCCACTGATGCCGTCAGTGGTGGGGACTCTGGCTGGCTTGCAGATGGCTGCCTTCTCTCTGCGCCCTCACATGGCCCAGGGAGAGAGGGAGAGAAAGGGGGGAAATGACCCCTCTGATGTCTCTTCTTACAGGGACACTAATTCTACCAGATCAGGGCTCCACCCTATGACCCCATTTAACTTGAATTACATCTTTACTCCAAATACAGAGGCACACTGGGGTTAGTTAGAACTTCAACAAGTGGAGTTTAGAGGAACACAGTTCAGGTGCTCGCAGGCATTTTAAATTAACCTGGGCACTTTCCACGTTGGTAAACAGGCATGATTGGCGACTCCAGCATGGATTCTGAATCAGGCTGAATTTAAGACATTTTAGATACAAACATGGAGAAACCTAGTTTATCATTTAACAAGCTACGTGCTGGCTTGTGTGCTGGGGATGAGCAAGAAGATATTCATTCTTGTGAGTAAGAGACACTTCCTCTTAAAGTCTTTGGGGTTAAACAGAAACGAGAATGCCTTCAATAAGGGAACTTGGGACTGAGGGGGCTCGAAGTCAGAGCACCCCAGCTCCACCTCGCAGCGGCTGTGGAATTCGGGGCAAGCTGTCTCCCACCTTGGAGTCTCTGTTTCCTCAACTGCAAAACGGGTTATAACAGCTCTCCTTGGATTGCTGTGGGATTAAATGAGATGAGGTCCGTGGCGATTATTCTTATCGATAACAAACGAAAACTGCATGGAGAAAAGTTTGCCAAATGCTCAGCGAAATTCTAGAAAGGGTTGTTAAGCAAGTGATTTGTACCCTGAGGAAGGAAAGTGCTGATTATCTGAGTTGGGTCAGGAGCAGGGGGAGCTTGTTGGGCTGAGCGGGGAATGCAGTGATTCTCTCACTTAACAAACGTCCGAAACTTACGTCTAGGAAAAGCAGAATTGAGAGGAGTTTATGCCATTTTAAAATTTAATGCATAAGTTTTCACTATAATGAAGAAGAAACATAACCTTGACCGGGAATCTATACCCTGGAGCTTACAGCTTTGTTCACCTAACGCTTGCCGGACCCCACCCCTGACCTTGGAGGAGGGAATGCACACTAGCTCTGGAGCTCAGAAGTCCCTGGTTTAACCTCTTGCACATGCAAGAAGCCTTTCACTGTGGGGCTCCTTGAGGAGAGCTTTTGTGCATTTTCTCGTAAAAAGAATGTGGCGGATGTCTCACTTAATGGACTGATTAAGGAATCATTCTAGAAAAAAAAAAAACAACAAAGGGAATGAGAGAAACAGCTGACACATCCATTTTCTGAGCCTGCTTATAGAGCCAGAGAGAATAGCCTTTGAGATATATTTCTTCACTAGGAGGAAAAATATTACTGAATTTTGGCTCAGAATGTCCTTGTGTTGGGGTAAAATAATAGCCTTTCTACTTAATGTCTTTTTGATTTCTCTCCTCTTTCTCCACTTCTTTTTTTTTTTTTAACCTTAGAATGAGTTAAGGGCATTAAGCAGGGGCTAAGTGGAAGATGCCATCGAGAGGCTGGTTGGGATCGAGCTGTGGAAGAACCTCGAATGCCAGAGTGAGTTTCTCCTTCATTTTGTAAATGACGAAAGAGCATGTGATTTTTATCTGTGCAGGAGACAGCATATATTGCAAGTGGAAGGAGTTTGGGATCTCACAAGCAGTGTGGCCTTCGCTATGACACCAGGCTTCTTTGTGGAATGAGAATAATACATCTTTCACAAGGCGAATTCGGGAAAGTTGGGAAGTCCTGTGCGCTGGAGTAGTTCACAAGTCGCAAGATGGGTGTTTCCATTTGGAAATATTAATCAGGCAAAGAGGTGTAGGCTGAGTTGGCGTGGGGACCCGGGGGAGCTGTGGCAACCTGCTGGCAAGCCGTTACCGTGATCATGGACGAGCACTGCCGAGGAGGACGGGGAGAGTGGAGAGGAATAATTTTGTAGTAGAGAGAATTTGTGCAAAGTAACATCACTTGGAATGGAGAGAAGACAGCACAGCCACTTTAGGTTTCGGGGTGG
This sequence comes from Macroglossus sobrinus, assembly GCA_004027375.1. NCBI lineage: Eukaryota > Metazoa > Chordata > Mammalia > Chiroptera > Pteropodidae > Macroglossus > Macroglossus sobrinus. The sequence goes on along the minus strand of PVKZ01007567.1, from coordinate 17,245 downwards.
GTGATGGGGAATTATAAACTACGCCAGATGCATGGGACACAGAGGAGCAGTAGGTCAAGAGGCAAAGGTCATGTGTTCATCTGGGCTGTGTTGAGTTGAAGGTGACTTGAGATGCCAGTCAAGACGGACAAAGGGAAAAGCCTGGAGAGTAATTAGGGAAGCAAGTGGTGGCAACGGCTAGAGTTAAGGGAGTGCCTCAAGTCTCTGAAAAAGAGGTGGGCACACCCCCGCCTTGACAGCCGGAGTCTTTGAGCACAGCCTTTGAGCACCTGGGCTCAGCACTCGGACTGCCTGGACTTAAATCCATTGACCTTGGCCATGGTGCTTAGTTGCTCTGTGTCTCGGTTTCCTTCTCTGTAAAAATGGGAATGAAAAACAGAATCTACTTCATTGAGTTTTTAAGGGAAGAAAATAAAATTATAAGCATGAAACTCTTAGAATCCTGCCTGGCACACAGTAAGCACTCAATAAATAGCATTCATAAAATTCGAAGGCTTTGTCTGTTTGGAGGCTCATCATAATAGCTTTCGTCCGTTTATTTATTTGGCTTGCTATTACTCCCCTTATATTTTATAACCAAACACCAACCATGGACTTATGTAGTACCATGGAAGGTAAATTAACATTCAAACGTGCGAGGTTCCTTTGTGAAGGACCGCCATTCATTGACTTAAGATCTCTGGCATTAATCAGATTTCAGGACATCAAAGTGTTGCCCAAATCCAAGTGTCCCTCTTTTGAAATATAAATTCTGTGAAAATGAAGCATGCCAATGGAGAAAGGTAAATGCCTCAAATATTTTCCTTAACCTGCGGTTCATGGCTTTAATCAGGATCAATTGCTACACATGTAAAAACACACAAACTATTGTTTTGCCTGTGGTCAGATAAATTACTCATGATGAGTGAATGTGGCTGCAGCTCTTCCGTTCTCAGAATGCCTCAGACAGGAGCTCTGATCTTTCTCAGCTGTAAATGGATGAATGTGCATGTTAAAATATTGGCGTTCAAAGGACATCAGCAAAGTTGCTGAGCCTCTGGTGTCTTTAATAATTGAATGTAACTTGCAGGTCTTTTCATATCTACCAAATATTTGCAATGTGTAGCTATAAGATAATGAAGCATTTATTTTAATAGAAAAATATTCCAGAGACAGGCATTCAAATGAATGAGCCCCACAGAACAGCCACTTGGGCATCCTTAGAGAGCTTCTAAACACTTTGGAACATATTTTTGGGACTTGCCTTCCCAATTCTTGGCACATTCTTTCAGGTATCCTTATTGGTGGAAAATGTTTTCCTTTAAAGGGGATCTACGCTTTTGAAGAGACATGAAAATCATTTGGATTTCATTGAGATGATGCTATTTTTGTTAGAAAACAAGGTGTCATTCAAAACACAGGGCTATTTTTCTTGCCTGGATTATATACTGGCTTGGGTGGTAACTTTAGAGAGGAATTCTAAAGCACACTGCTCAGGGTGAACATTAATCTTTTTCCAGAGATATTTGCAGGTGACCAAACTGTCCTGGTTTGTCCGGGATATTTTCTGTGTTAGCAAACATCCCTGTGGGCAAACCAGGACTGTTGATTATCCCTTTATGAGGCAGACATGTTCCTCTAGTTGACAAGACTTTGACCCTGTTCCTGTTACACAGTAATTCCAGGGTTTCTCATCCTGTCTTCCTCCCCACTGGTACAGGCTCCTGACATTAGCCCCGAAGGACAACACTGATTTCAGTGCGGGCATTACAGTAGATTTCTTGATTTGTTCGTGGGTTCATTTTTAAGACCAGTCTCCTTGAACCATTCTAGTACCTCCAAGATCTATCACTTCCCACCATTATTTGGGGCAATGTTTGGAATTCTTCTGTGGTTTCAAGCTTCCTCCTCCTGGTGATGTTTTGCTTAAGTTGAGCCAGGCTGGTCCAAGAAGTGGATTCAGATTTCTAGACCGAGCTCTGCAGTTATTAGCCATGAGCTTTGCTTATCCGACCCTTAACTGGCAAATATGGAAAATAAGCGCCTTGACTATTTCTTTAGGTTAATGTGGGAGTGAAGAGAGATGATAATATCTGTGAAGTTATTAACTTTTAAAATAGAATATCCTTAAATAATGCAAAAGGATGTATTACAGTAGTTATTCAAAATGAGACCTCTGATCATATTATTATAATTATTAACTGAGTCATATCAGCAGTGACTAATAAATTTAAGCAATCTAGATAATAAACCAGAAAGGGAGAATTATAGGATCCAAAAATACGCTTTAACAAGATTTAAAGATTATTTGCTTTTATTTATTTTCTCTTAGCTAATGTGAAGGCAACTTTATTATTCTCTTCAATCTATTCCTTTTTGTTTTAGTTGGAACTGTTAGCTTCAGTGACAGTAAATACTCAAAATAACAGTGGCTTAAATAAAATAAAAGAATAAAAGTTTATTCTCTGTCGTGTGGGTGAAAGTTTTCCAGCTAGTGGGAAAGAGGGAAGAAAAAAAGGAGGGCAAACCCTTTTCTAGAAAGTTAAACACAAGATGTTTATTTATAATCCATTAGCTGGAACCTAGTCATGCGCGCGCGGGCTTCTAGTTAGTGTTCAGGAAGTGAAGCAGGAACTCTTGAGGGCTGTGGCCATCTTGTTTCTCTATTTGGCTCCTCACAGGACTATACTTAACTCAGACCATTTTTAATTATGGATTTAGTCACAATTTATTGAATGCCTGCTACATGCAAGACCTTCCAGAAACTCATAATCCTAGAGGAAAACAGACACACATCCATGTTCTATATCTTTATAACTGACCACTAGGTGATGTCTGTGGACCTATAAGTTATCCAAACAAGGTTCTAGGCATCCAAAGGAGAGGCAGATTCATTCTGCTTGGGCACTCCGGAGGCTGCCCAGAGGAGAGGATGTTGAATCCTGAAGGATGACAGAGGAAATGACACGAGTAGGAAGGACCACAGAGGTGGAAGTCTAGGGCATGTGTGACGAACTGTACATTCAGAGTAAAGCAGGATGCAGCCAGACCGTGAAGGGTCTAAAGTGCCAAGCCGAAAAACGTGAACTTTTTCAGGGATCTGAACTGTGCAGATCCTTCTGGCTTCTATGTGAATGGATTCAGGGTCGAATAGATTCTAAGAAGAAACAGGACATGGGGAGATTACTTATTAATGTTTATTGTTTTCATTCAGAGAAGCCCAGGGTAGAATAAGTGAGGATGATGGCAAGTGGAAGGGAGAGGAGGAGAGAGATTAAATGTCTTCCTCATCAATAATGTCACCTTATTGGAGAGGCCTGGCTTGACCACTCGACATTAAATTCCCATCCCCCACCTCACTCTCTCCTTCTCTTTAGCGTTATTGCCATCTGTCATAGTATATATTTACTTATTATCTATTTCCCCACTAGAATGAAAGTTCCATGAGGGCAGGGCTTTTGTTTTTTGTTTTGTGCTATATCCTTGGTGCCAGAACAGTGCTTGCTATATAATAGGTGCTCAATACATATTTACTGAGTTAAATAAGTTTGATCTCCTTCCCAGTGACTATGTCAATCAGCTGGGCAATACGGTCAGTCAGCCCCTGTTTGCATCTATGAATTAAATTTACTTTAAAAAGCATTTGAGGTGGCTCCAGAAATATATATACTATGGAATGATTTTAACAGGACAGAAATAAATTAGATCTAATGGGAAAAAGAGAGTTGAATTGGATGATAAGGCACCGAGAATTCTTATGCAGATGTGGGCAGCACAAAGGCTGCACTAAAATTTTCAGGGTAGGCAGCAAATTCACGTCTGAGCTTTCTGACAGCCAAGGCAAAGAGGGGAACAGGGCCATTTATGAGGCCTGCAGTATTCTTTCTTCTGAGAAAAAAAAGCCCTGGATTTTTTTTTTTTTTTTCATAGATAAAGATGACACTGAAACTATCTTCTTTAGTATTTATGCTGTTTGGTAGGGTGACTACTTGGTACGCCCCTAGTTATTTGGAGAGGACCAGAGGGGACCAGAAGTTTATCCAAATCAGAAGCAACAAGTTACAGGTTAAGTGACACTCACTCCAGGGCAGAATTGGGTGGAGAGAGGAATGTAAATAGTCGATTCCTGTTTCCTCTAGAATCTTTATCAATCTCCAAGTTTTCTTTCTAGTGCCAAAGAGGAAATTTACAAACAAATCTGGCTAAGATTGTTGAAATCTGGATCCTCTATTTGTCTCTCTTCCTTTGATTTATTCAAGTTTCTTTGAAGTACCACTTAAGTGTGAGGTTTGGTTTGGGTGCTGGTGTATTTTTAAGAGAGTGAAACAAGGTGAGAAGGGGAAAGGAAGTTGATTTGCCAAACAATTAAAAGGTGATTTTGACTCTCATAAAGGATTTCTTCTTTAAAAAAAAATGTAAAAAGGATTTTTGAAAAATGAATTCCTCTGCATGGTGAAACAAAATTCAAAGAGGGCAAAAAGAGTAAACCAGTAATGCCACATTTTTGTATATTATTGCAGAGATAGTAAATTTTGTGCACATAAATACTTTTTGTTATATAAATGAGAAATTTATGATACAAACTCTTCCCTTGCTTTTTTTTCACTTAATACATTTCAGAGAACATTCCCTCTGAGTTCCTGTGAAGTTACTTTATTCTTTTAAAATATAGAATAGTATTCTGTTACATGAGTTCCATCATTTATGCGGTTTCCCAGCTAATAGATGTTAGGCTGTTTCCAGTGTTTCACTATTACAAACATTGCTTTGATGGAATCAATGAAATTTGAATCTGCATCATCCAGGTTTCTGAAAGGAAACAGTTCTGAAACTTAGGAACTGCGAGAATTATGGAAGGGACTCTTTACAGAGATGTGGGCAGAGTTAGGGAGCCATCAACGGATGCTGAGGCACGCAGAACTGTCAACAACAAGAAGCTGAAGAGGAAAATGGTGTCACTGGAACCTCCAAGGAGCCAGAGTATGGAGGAAGGGCCACCTAGCAGGAGCTGTGTTTTTCCAGAAACACAGCATCCACTGATAGAGGGAGCAGGAAAAAAAAATACCTCCACCATTCTCTCTTCTTGCTCTGCAATCTCCTGCCAGTGGCTGCCATTAGCCAAACCCAACCGCAGAGGCCAGGAGACAAGGAACCCAGGTGACCAGAGTGGTCCCTCTCCTGGCACAGAGCTGGGCAGAGAAGTACAGAAAATGAACCTGGGTTGGGAGTGGAGCATGTGTATAATATAACTATGGGAATTTCTAGAAGGGGAAATGCTGGCTCAAAGGCACATACATCTTTATTATTGTTTTGTAAGTCAGTGTTCATTTTTATTTATTCTTTCTGTGGATATTCCCTTCCTTTCTGCATTTCTGTATTTCTACTGGTAATAATTTTCCTTCTGTCTGAAGAACTCCCTTTAGTACTTTTTTTAGGTCAGTCGGCTGGCCGAGAATTCTCTCAGTTTTGCTTGTCTTTTGACCTTTGGTTTTGAAGGATAATTTCCCTGAGTGTATGATCCTAAGTGGGCAGTTATTTTCTTTCAGATCCTTGTCTTCTGAGTTTTATCATTTCTGTTGAAAATTACCTTTTAGTCTTAATGTGATTTCATTGAAGCTTCTCTCTACTTTGAAGCTTTTATCTGTACTTTTGGTTTTCAGCAGTTGGGAAGCAGTTTTTCTATACTATGCCTCTTTGTTTTCATTGCGATTGAATTCAGTCAGCTTCTTGAATCTGACTTCTAACATATTTCATCAGTTTCAGAAAATTCTTATCTATTATCTTTTTAAATATTGCTTCTGCCCTGTTTTCTCTTTTCCTATCTCCAGTTACACATACCCCTTTTCACTGTGTTGCATTTATCTCTTAACCAATTTTTTAAATATTTTTCATCCATTTTTCTCTTTGTCTTTAGTCTAGATATTTTCTATTGTCTTCCAGTTCACTAATCCAGTTCACTAATCTGGCTCTAAATGTATTCTTAAACCCATCTATCGAATTTCAAATTTTCACTTGTATTTTTCAGTCCTAGCATTTTTATTTGATTCTGTTTTATAGATTATGATTATCTGGTGAAATTATCCTTCCTCTGTTCTTCCATTATTTTTGCTATTTAAAAATAAAACATAAACTGTTTAAAAAACTCCAATATTGGAATCATCTATATGTCTTTGTTTACTCTTCTTTTTTCCCCCTCTTGGTTTTTGGTTATTTGGACTTGTTTCTGAGTATGCCTGGTAATTTTTAAATGAATGATGGACACTATGTATGAAAAAAATGTTGAGACTATAGATTATATTGTCTTTCTCCATAGGGAGTTATCTTTTCCTTAGCTTTTCAAAGAGACTGGGGTGATTGTAAGACAGAGACTGAGCTGAGCTCAGGCTGGGTTGCAGTGTTGAAAAGCTGCTGTCTAGCTCTATTTCTCTCCCCACTTTTAGGGTAAATCTTTCCAGGGGTACCAACTGTGAATCTGAGATGTTAACCTGGGATTCTCTCTTTTAGTAGGCCATGAACTATTGTACTTGAATCTTTGCCACTGAAAGACTGCCTGCCAAGCCCCTGCTTTTAGTTTCTGGGGCTATTTGTCTTCTTAGCCTCTTGTCCAGACTGCTTCAGAATATAGGCATGTATGGAGATATATATATATGTGTGTGTATGTGTGTGTGTATGTGCACATACACACACGTAAGTGGGAAATGACTGACCTACTTGACTAATGACATTGGGACAACTGGCAGTCTGGAAAAGAATAAAGTTAGGTGCTATTTTATAACATACAACAAAACACATGCACACACACACACACACATAAGCACACACACAAGATATAAAAAAATTAAGAAAATATAGGAGATTAATTTTATGATATGGATTTGGGAAGTATGTTTTATAGCAAAATCCAAAAATTAATAAATAAATTCAGCGTTGGTAACATCTTTCTAGTGTACTGATCGTCCCTAGGGCCCCCACTTGGTCCACCTGTCACGTGGTTTCCTGAATCATGCTCTGTGTCAGGGAGACCACATACAGAGGGGCTGAGAGAGGAAGGCACACTTTCGGTCTATTGGGAAGTATTGCAGTTTCCACGAGCCTGTTACATGGGTGGATTTCTAAACTCCTTCCTCCTTACCCACTTCACCACCAGGATGCAGCTGAGAAAAGAGACTTGGAAATGGAACAAACGAGACTCTTTGGATGTAGTCCAAAGACTTTAGAAATGTCTTACAAGATTTTCCCTCCCCTGTCCCTGAATGAAGGCAAAGGAGTGACATTTCTCCCTGACTTCAGACCTCTGGTCTGAGAAGTAGTGGTGGCCAGCTTCTCTCTCTGGAAGCAGGAAGTGAGAGGAGAGCCAAGGGGTGGACAGTTCTTATTTGATCGGTGCTGGAATAATCTGACCCAATGCTCTCCAGATCTTGAGGATTTTTGAAGCTGGCTTTCTTCTGTGGGCAGCTCCTGTGGGTGCTCGGCCTGCCCAGCAGTGCTTCTCCTGTGCCTTGCTCCCCACCCAGCCTCAGCGTCCACCTCCAGTGGTTACCACCACAGCCTCTTACCCCCAGGTGTAGGCCGCCATCTTTAGGAGCCCTTCTAAACCAACCCAGGCCAGCGTTCTTATTGCAAGGTCATGTCTGTTCCTGGTGTTAGAGGAAAGTCCTGTTTTTGAGCCACTGTTGGAGGAGGAGAGCACAGTGACTTCCCTGACTTGGTCTGTGGGGGCCCAGCTGCCAGTGCTCCTCACTTTCTGTGCGGTTCGACAGATGCTCCCTCACTGGGCTGAGAGAAGGCGAGTGCTCCATTCCCGTCCTCCAGCTCTGCCTCAAGAGCTACAGGCAATAACACTGCATGCGGTGGGCAGCCACATGGACACTGCCGCTGGGCTGCCTGGGGCCACATCCTACGGCCAACGCCTCAGTCGTGTCAGCTCGCAGGGGTTGCTGACAGTCCTTGTCCCTCACTTGTCAGTGCTTGCCTACCAGAACGATTGCAAGCTCAAAATATTCTCAACACTGGCCCTATAAAATATCAGCTATTATTATTTTTAGAAAAGCAAGACCTTTTGAGTAGAATTTTTGTGATACTTTATATGACGAGATGGTGTTATCTCTGCAAGAATAACTGTTTTTTTATTTGTAGTGGTGATACAGAATTTTTTTTTTGAAAATTCATTATTTAAGTTTTTAAAAGTGAGACGATTTAAAGAAAATTCTGAATTAGACAAAAGGGCTGAAAAACAGCAAGTATTATGAAGGTGACATACAAATGATTGGTCTTGCAAGGCATAGGTTGAGTAGCTCTTGAGCTCATAGTGTCACCCCAAGACTTTGAGTCGCCTGACAATCATCCCTCCATACTCAGAGCTCCCGTGGAAAGTAGTTTAAGTTTTTTTTTTTTACCTAAACTTACCAATGTTCTCCAAAGGTTTTTTTTTTTGATTGGACACCTTATTCAGTTAAAAATAAAACAAAACTTTGATCATTCAACCACCATATATATGTTTGTTTAAAATTTTTAAATTATATATGAGAAACAGAATAGTATAGTAGTTATGAATATGAACTCTGTAAACAGGCTGTGGGTTCAAATCCCAGCTCTGCCTGTTGCCAGCTGTGTGTCATTGGAGGGATCACTTGACTTCTCTGTGCCTGTAAAGTAGAAATAATAATACCTACCTCATATTGTTGTCATCAGAGGTTAAACAAAATGATATCTGTAAGTTCTCAGAATAATGCCTGGCATGGAATAAGAACTCAGTGACATCTGTTTATTATATCTACCATGTAATAAAATCGGGCATGTTATTAAAGAATATAGAAAATTTAAGATTAAGATAAAAAATAAATAGAAATAAGATGTTTATATATATATATATATCCCTTGACACTCATGGATTATTTTGTGAGCCCTGAGGTGCGTTTACCCCCACTTTGGAGATTGCTTGCTTTGGCAATAACGGGAACATACTATGTCTCTAAGTAGTCTGATTAAGTAGTCTGATTCTTGAGGTACCTTGTAAAGCTTGGAGGACTGTGGGTAGGTAGGTTTCTTCACACCTGGGTTATGTGAACTCTCATTTCTAAGGACTGGTCTGCGGGTTAGAGATTAAATTTAACCCATGAGCTTCGCTGCTTGCAAACAGCAGTCAGGTCAGGCTGCATGTGGGTTTGCCGGGTCCTCGGCCTCCTGGTCGGTCCTGCCCTGTTACTCGCAGGATGGAGCAGTGCCCAGGCTTTGCTCCCTGCTTTGCGGTTGCCACCCCAGGCGTCAGCAACTCCCACCCAGCTTAAAGCCAGGGAGACAGCAGGACAGCTGTGTGTCAGTCTGTGCTGTGAAACCAGCCGTCATTTTAATCAAGTGTGATAACTGCTGATTAAAGCAGAACCACCTAAAGACAGGTTTTTAGCATGCTCACACCGACCGAATAACCCGCTGCCAGCAGCTGCTCTTCTTGACACGGGGCCAGCCCAGAGACTTTGTAGATCCCCCCAGATGCTCAGCAGTCCTGGAAATGCTGAAAGCAGCTGGCTTCATCAGGAGGACAGAATGATTGACACATAGGAGCGTCAGTTAGACCTTTGGCTCTGTCCCAGGAAGGGCCTGGTGGGCGCTGTGTGAACAGCTCTGACTAGCAAACCGGGTGCGAACTGGGTCTAGTTACTGACAAGAGAGATCAATGGATCTACAAGTCACCCCAAATTCCAGCTGCTTTAGGTCAGCTCATTTTCAGAGTTGAAAAGACCCTACAGACCATCTAGTGGGTCCCAAACCTGGAGGCTTACAGTGACAAAGGGGAACTTTAAAATATTATAATGAACGAGTTCAGACCTGTAAGACAGTGTAAGGGCTCATATAACTACATCAATGCACATTGCACCAGCTTAAGAAGTCAAGCTTTCCGAGCGCGTGGAAACCCCTGGGCACCTCCCTCCAACTGCAGCTCCCTCTGCCCCCACCCCAAAAGTAACTTTATCTTGAATTTGGTGATCATCATTCCGATTAGGAAAAGCGTAAAAAATAAAAGCCATCTCCGAAGGTTTGGGCCCAGTAGCTCTGGGATAATGCTCGGGAATCTGTATTTTTTAAAAGTTTTCCAGGTGCCTCCACTGATGAGCCAGAATGGGTGGGCGCCGTTATCACCAAGTTCGCCTGAGTGGCCTGAGCCCAGAGGTTGAAGCTAAAAAAAAACGACCAGAAGTCCAGCCAGGTGGAGCTTCCTCCCACTTGTGTGATGTTGGGCAAAGGATGTATCCTCTCTCCTAGCCTTGGTTTTCGCCCATGAACTCCCTTGATAGCTCACATGTGTCTATGCACCTCTAAAATGCTACACAGACATTAAGGTTTAAGGGTTCATGCCAAAAGGCTCATCCAGCCTGGGGTTGGTCACTTTTAGTGATGGGGAGCTCATTACTTTCAGAGACAGCCCCTTTTGCTTTGGGATGCTCCGAGAGGCAAAATGTCCTTCCTTACTCTAAGCAGAAATCTGGTCCCTGAAATTTCCTGCTATTGGATTTGATTCCTCTGTCTGGCGGCCCATGGGTTAAGCTTAATCCCTAATCTGCAGAACAGCCCTCTGAATAATTTAAGACCATCGTTCTCCTTTTCCTTTTTCCATATCTCAACTTCAAGCTTCTCAACACACTGCCTACTGAGAAGGTCCCTTTAGGAATAAGCAATGTCTCTGGAAATTACTGCAGGCATGGCTATGCTCCAGCAAAGCCGGAAAGTGGGTTGCAGGGTTAGTAATTCAAGAAGAGCCACTTTGCCTCTAGTTAATTAAATCAGTTGGTTAATTCATATCTAGTTTAACTGATCACCCATGCCATAGGAGCTGCTTACTAAAATATTTACTTAGGAAAGCCATAGCATTTATGGAGCCCTTTGTATGTGCCAAGCACTGTGCTAAGTAATTCGTAGGCACTTAGTTCTCACAATAAACCCTGAAAGATAAGTGCTGGCATGACTCCCATTTTATAGATGAGGAAACTGAGGCTCAGAGAGGTTAGTTGCTTGCAGCCAGCCAGTGGCACAGTGGGATTTGGGCTCAAGTCTGGCTCACTCTAAGGCCCACACGCACACAACCATGGCAGCGCCTCCTGGGCTGGTTGTTTATGGGATGAAGAACATGCTGGTTCCTTTATTTATTGACTTGTTTCCCTTTGCAATCTTCTCTATTCAGGTAAGAGCTAAATGCTCTGAATACGCAGGAGACACCCAAAGCTTACTAATTAATCCTCATCAGACTCAACAGAAGTCTTGAACTTCCTTAGTTCACTTGAAAGTCTACAGCCATGCTACCCTGAACAAGCTTGATCCCCATCTGACCTTGGAAGCTAAGCAGGGTCAGGCAGGGTTAGTACTTGGATGGGAGACCACCTAGGAAGACCAGGTGCTGTAGGCGTAAAAAATAAAAAAGTAAGGGATTGTAAGATAATAAGGTCTTTGCAATCTTTGAGGCCAACCAAGGGTTGCCTTGCCTAAAAAAAGAAAAAAAGTTCACTTAAAGAGACCATGACACCATGCCAGTTGGGTGACACAGGATGGTTTAGGGAACACACCTCTGGTGCCAGCCTTATGGGTTAAGGGTAAAGGACTGAGTAAGGGCAGGGAGTGTCCCTAAGATATTTTATCTTGAATGCCACTAATTTTATCAATGGAGCCCATTTGGTACATTCATTACGTAATTAACAGGTCACTAAATACCCCAACAGAAGCTCATTTTTAACATTTATTGGCTAGCAAAGCCTCTGAGTGTGATGACTAGACATAAAAAAAAGGAAATGCTTCTGGCACTGTCCTCTGAGGTGGGGTCTTGGGGGTCCTGTGATAGCTCCCCAGGCTGGAGTGCTCATGCCTAATCCAGCTGGCTGAACCTCTCTTGTGAATGCCCATGAACGCCCCTTTTTCATATCATACTGGCTTTGCTGAACTATTTTAAAGTAATGTATTAATGTCATAACAAGATTTGTACAATTAAAAGGCAATCTGAGATAATAGAAAAAGGCTTAAACTTGGAATAGTGATAACAATAAATTGATACTAAATACCAAATCCTTACTCTACACAGGGTGCTGAGCTTATAAATTCTTTGCAAAAGTGTTTCATTTAATTTTTACAACACCCCTGTGAGTTGGATGGTTTCATCTTCGTTTTACGTGTGAGAAAACAGAAACTCAGAGACTGACTTGACCTAAAGCATCTGGCTGGTGTGTGGCAAAAGGTGACTTTGAACTTGGCTCTGTCTGTTTCTGCGGCATGTGTCGTAACCACAGCACAATGCTGTTTGGGCTCAAGACCTGGATTTGACACTTGTCCTTGGAAAAGTTGCTAATCTTGCTATGCTTCGGTGTCTTCATCTATAAAATTGGAGACGGGATGATAATGATGAATGAGCTGATGAATGCAAAGGAGTTCTGTAAGCTGTCAGAATGCTCCTGTGTGTGAGTATCGTTGTTTGTAGAATCCGGATCCTCTTCTGGGTCCCTCACCTAAGTATCCACAAGGCTTCTCTGACGACAAGAACATGGCCAGGTGTATTTTGCACAGTGTCCATCTTAACGCCTTGGCCCCATTTTCCCTTGACTGGTCTGTAACCCGGGATTGGGCCCAGCACTCCGCAGCCCCTAGCATTTTCTTAAAAGTCATTGTGCAAAGGCCAGTTCTTTCCTGCTTCTAAGAACAGCCCTATGCCATCCCCCTTGAGGGTCAAATTTGCATCCTGGTACTAGGTGTGCCATTCACAGTCTTCCTCTGGCAGGTGCTGGATATCTGTGAGGGCACATGGGTGTATTATGGAGGGTTTGTGGCATGGGGAAAGGTGGATTTAAACCCCACCCCTGATGCTTTGTACTATGCTCATTCATTCATTCATTCATTCAACATGTGTGAATTTAGTACCTAACACTAGGTGGTGAAAAAGCAGATACAGTCCTGGCCAGGGAGCTCATGACCTATCAGAGAGAAATACAAAAAAAAAAAAACAAAAACACACTTAGATAAATAAACTTAATGAAGTGAGCCAATAATACATATAAAGTAGATGGAGAATCAATTTAGCAGTCCTGTGGAAGTCAAGGAAGGCTTCCTGGATAAAAGGGTGTTTCATTGGAAGGTGTTTACCTGGTAAGGAAAATGGGGAGATGGGAGAGGTTCGTTCCTTGGTAATAGTTTTTGGATGTGATTTAGGCTTCATGAATTAGATGCAATTGCATGAGACATGGAAGGCATCCGCATGGTGCCATGCGTAGTACAGCGATGCTAGTTTTTCTGCAGCGTGTTCCAGCATCTAGGCACCAGCTTCTCGGGAGTCAAGAGGCAGAGTGCGGGCCATTTATGATTCGCCACAGTGATAGGTCTCTTAGGTGTGCTATGGCTCTAAATCAACATTTATGCATGAAGAGGTGTGTTCCCAGAGCCCGCGGCTCCAGGAATTGTGTCTTCAGTCCTGTCTTCCTGCTGGTGGGGAGCGGGCAGCTCTCCTGGCAGGCTGGTTCTGTAGTGTTCTCTGGGGCTCTTGTCTAGAGTCTGTTGCTCTGAATTTTCCAGTGATTTTTCTAAATTCTTAATTCCCCAGAGTAAATAAATCCCTTTCTACTTGAAGTAATTGATTTCTGCTTCCTGCTCTTGAGGCTTTACTGATACTACTGAAGCATTGTTAGATTCATTTATGTAGTCAGTATTTTCTGAGCACCTACTATGTACCAGACACTAGTTTGGGTTCTGGAAATACACCAATAAACAAGACAAAGGTCATATCACCTTTGTCATATTATCATGGCAATTGTTTTTTAGATCAGAGTTCCAATAGAAATATAACATGAGCCACATGAATAGTTTAAAATTTCCAGAATCCACATTTTTAAAAAGTAAAAAGAAATAGGTGAAATAACCTTTATAATATATTTTATTTAACCTAATATATTTAATATATTATTTCAACATGTACTTAATATAAACAATTATTAATGAGATATTTTATATACTTTTTATGCTGTCTTGAAAATTCAATGTTTAGTTTTTGCTTAAAGCACGTCTTGATTCAAACAAAATCTTCATTGAATATATTTGATCTATATTATATTTCAAGTAATTTAGAGTTGAAATAGTAGTTTTATATACCTAATATATTTCAAATGTATTTAAAAGTTTTTCTCTAACCAAAAAAGTACCTCAAATTATTTCTTTAATATTTGCATCCATATTGACAAAATTTGTTAATCTTTTCTAGAAAAATTGATTTGACTTTGGAACCAAAGCATATTAGTTTCGAAACTACATCGATGAAGTTAGGTAAATTCACCAATTCTTGGGGTGGGTAAATTGAAAGGAACTCAAATTAATCAATGACCATCAAATATCTTTGTCTTTTTTTCAAGTCTTTGCAGCCAATTTACATAACACCTATCAATTACTATGAAGTAATTTGTATATTGATTCATGTTAAAAAGAGCTATAAAATCATTATTATTAATTTGTATTATAAAAGTATCAGTTTCAAAATAAATTCTTATACCTGTCTGGCTAAGTCACAGATAAGCTTTCCTTACCTGTAGTTTCAAATTTAACTCATTCATATACAGTATGATTTTGATGAGAAAAATCACACTGCCAATAATCTGTCTTTGATTATTGAATATTTGGCAAGTATTCCCTTTGTTTCAAGAAAATCTTGAATTGGAGTTAAAAATGCAGTAAGTCTTCGTAAAATTCTTCATGACCCAATGAACATTGTCTAAGGACACAAGGTCATCCATTCTTCATCTTCTATTTCTTTCAACTGTTACACAAATGGGAGATGATTCATAATATTTACGTGAGTGCAATGAACAACTTTCACAACTATTTCCGTTGTGCTTTTCATAGAATCTGCTTCAGGAAACAGCAGAAATATTTTCAATATGTGTCATATGAAGGAATAATTAATAAAGGAAATATCAGTTTCTTATTTGAAAATTCCATCCTATAAATAAAAATTTTTGATCTAGCACGGCAGAACTATCATCTGTGGTAATAGAAACTATTTTTTTCTTATCTGGCAGGAATCCTTTGTTGATAGATATAAAAGATTTAAAAATATCTTTGTCACGTATTATATTTTTTTAAGGCTGTGAATTGACAACATTTCTTCATAAATTAGAAGTCCTTTGAGACAAAAGGTACCCAAAGCATCATTTGGGCAGTGACTCATCTAAAGTTAAGAAAAAGGCTTTGTGATTTTCAAGCTTATTGATTGTTCTTTGCTATTGTCAGAAAAGTCTGGTATGTTTTGAGCAATTATTTGGTGACCGATATGAAGAACTTTCACTTTTTTTGTAAAATATCTTTTTCTAGTCTTTTCTAACAATATTTCCAATACTAAAAATAATTAATGACACCATTTCATCATCTAAAAGTGTTTTGCTTCTGTGCAAGAATCTAAGCTCTTTAATAGCTGGCCAAATTTATAAGATGCAGATTCTGTTTAAATTTATTTAAATTTTTTAATTAAAAAATAATTTAAGTTAAATGTACTTAGATTTTTTTGTTGAATATTTAATTCTGTTTTTAGGCAACTAATTTCACTGATCCTTTTTTGACTGTCGAAAGGAAACTTTTTATCAAATTCATTATACATTTGCTGAAAATGTCTCTTAATATTGTCCATTTTCTCATCTTACATTTTTTTAACACATAATCTGCTGTAGAAAATTGCCATTGCTTTTATCATCTATTTTTCTTTACTCTGCCTATCATAGTTCAAGCTTCTATAACTCTACCTAATTGTGCATCATTAATATACCTTCATTTAAAAATTTTACTTTGCCCCTACTTTTTTTAAACTAGAAATGTTTAATGACATTATAATTAAAATAATAAATATTGCCATTTAATTACCAGTTATAATTTCCACAGACCTCTCTGTACCTCTAGTGTCTGTAGAAAAATTCAATAAATATTTTTATTAAATATAATAATATATGCAATAAATATATTACAATGTTATATAGCCACAAAGAAAAATGCCTATAAACGGAAACAATTCATTGATGTATTTATGTGATACGAGAAATGCCTACCCTATATGCACCCTATATGCGCACCACAGCATGATCCTATGTGATGCAATAAAGTCATCTCAATGAGAAAACGAGAGTGTTTCTCCCTCTGGTAAGACTCTCTCTCCTGCAGTCTCACCAGCCTCATTTCAGGTGCTCAGTAGCCATACGTGGCTTGTGGCTCACACATTGGTGCATTAGGAATCTAGACTATACAGTACTCTGAATATCAAGCTAAGGAATTTGACCTGTATCTTGGGCAAAAGGGGGCACTCATGACCTTTCGCAGAGGATGCTGGGAAGAACTCCGCGGTTTGGGAAGGTTAAGTGGCAATAACTTTCATGGTGGACCAGGGGCTAGAGAGCCCAAAGGCCAGGCAGGAGCAGGGGCAGAAATCTGGGCTTGGGCTCATAGGGGTTGCAAAGGTGATGGAAACAGAGGGGACAAGGTACATTAAGAGCTATGGGGAGAAGAAAATCACCAGGCTTGGAAGATTCTTCTTTTTGCTCTGTTTCTCTTCTTTTCACCCTTCCTTCCTTCCTTCCTTCCTTCCTTCCTTCCTTCCTTCCTTCCTTCCTTCCTTCCTTCCTTCCTTCCTTCCTTCCTTCCTTCCTTCCTTCCTTCCTTTTTTTCTTCTCTTCTCTTTTCTTCCCCTTCTCTCAATAATCTAAAAGTTTTCCAGTCTGAGTAGCTGAAGAACAGAGGGATTAATGACCTTCAGCTTGAAGTTGAGGCTAATTGGGTCCTTTTCAGCTTGGCATGTATTTTTATGTCTGCCCTGCGCCAGCCCTGTATCAGCCCGTGATGAATACCAAGTGCTCAGCTGAGAAGGAATGAGAACATCTGTTACACAGACTCTGTGAACTCAGCCCTCAGGGTAAATACTGAAGGAACAAAGGCTAAAGCGTTAAACCCTAAACACACTTGGCCTCCTCTCTCTGTCTTGAGATAGTACTAGTTCTTCTTGAAGTGCCCCCAAAACATACTTTCATGCAGAATTTCCCACCTAGATGTAGTTTCTAACGGTTTGAGTTTCAAAGGTCTGGTTGGACTGTACACCTGCTACACACACTTCTGCCCTCAGATCAAACACCTACAATGTTTGTATTTTGGAGAAAGGCAGTTTACAAGATGAGATGTTCAGTATTCAGTTTTCTTTTCTGTCTTTCTCTTTCTTTTCTTTCTTTTCTTTCCTTCCTTCTTCCCTCCCTCCTCCCTCCCTCCCTCCCTCCCT
>PVKZ01007566.1:0-21984 GCA_004027375.1 Macroglossus sobrinus | reverse complement strand
GGGTGGCGAGGGTGGCCATCTCCGTGATCGTGGTGGGCTGTAGTGCCGGGCGGCACATCTTGGCTAACTCAACAAGAACTTAAATCTAGAGCTTCCTCTTGTTTATACTCATCATGAACTTGGAGAGGAGGAGAAGGTGTGATTCTCCACAGAGCTCTGTGCCTTGCAGCCACAGCTGATGAGGCGACAACCGGACAGATCTTTAGGCTGGGCTGAGCGAACGAGGTTTTCAACGTCTAGAATTTAACGAAGAGACCTGGAAATTGTAGCTCAAGATGTGGACAGTTGAACCGAAAAGACGTGTGGAGTCGAAGTGTGAGTTGTCGCCCTGTCCATGGCATGCTGTATGGGGTAAAAGTTAAGAAAGGGCTCACGAGTTATGAGAAAGCAGAGAAAGGCAGCGAGCCGAGGGAGGCAGGAAGCCAAGCCATGCGCCGAGAGACGCAGAAATGCTAGATGAGGCCGCGGCCTCCTTCCTAGCTGACAGCTGATGAGGAGGTGGGGGCCTTGAGTGGTCCCAGAGAAACGCCCCCCCGCCAGGTCTCTGCTGATCTTAGATGGTCGTGAAAGTGCCAGTTGTATTCTTTCCGTAAACTTCCCTTTAATTTGAATTACTGTGTGTGGGTTGCTGTTCTTTACAACCAAATATCTGGAATTAAGATGTCCATTAAGTGCAATGCTTATCGTTCCTGCAGTTAGAAGACTTCTTCAAGGTCACCAGACTCTACATACCTCTAGGTGATGCTTTTGTGTTTGGGTCACTCATCCCTCCCCCAGGGAGCTTACATGATGCTGATCACACCCCTGAGGGTTATGTCGAATGTCAGATCCACTTCATTACGGGGTCCGGGCTGTTAAAAATACAATCTCTTACTTAACAGTGCCCCCTCATGATTTCAAAATTAGAGTTCCCTCACCCTGTGGGACACCGCTTCATGTGGCACATGCTTCTCCAGTGGCAGGAGTGTGTCTAGGTTCTGTCTCCCATCCCCTCTCGCTACGTTCTCGTTCCTGTGGTTTGCGTTCTCTTGACTTACACTTGACCTTGCTTCTCTCTGCCTTTTCCTGCTCAGAGGCTGCACCTGGATTCTCCATCTGATGGTTGTTTGGGCTCACCTGTAGGGTTCTGGTGTCTTTCTCCCAGGAACAGAAGAGCACAGCTGCCTGACAAGCCGGACGTAGGCTAAGGCACTCTTACAGGTTTGTAAGAGAGTAATGTGGAAAGAAAGGGACTCTCCATCTACTTATTCTAGCGCCTAGGAGCTCAGCATTACTGCCTTCATCTTATGAACGATAAACCCGAAGCTCAGGGTGTTTAAAGTGACAGTGCCAAAGTTTGTAGAGGGAATGAGCGGCAGATCTGGGGTGTGAACCCAAGAGTGTGTGACTTCAAAACCCACCTGTTCCTTTTAAATTGTGTGGACTTGCCAAAGGCGGAACAAAACCAGCGTTAGTTGAGGGCGACATTAGCGGCCACCCAGCAGCCATTCTCCCCTTCTCTGGTTTTATTTGGTAGAAAGGTGTGTCCCCTAACAGACTTCACATCCCAGGCTCGCTGGGGCAAGGCCGGGCATGTGACAGCGGACTGGCTGGAAGCGGACGGAGGTCGGCGTGGGGCCCCCCGGGAAGGCTGCTGCTTCACGCCCAGGGTGGGACCTGCTGGCAGGGCCTCCCTTCTGCTCCTCCTACTGCTGCTCAGAGCACCAGTGGCGCCGTGACAAGCGCCTCGGACTGGAGGAGGTTGGAAGGCGGAGTCCGTGTCCCGGGGGAGAGGAGCCTGGGGCGCTGAGGGGTTCGGCCATGCTGTGTCAGCTCTAGAATGCCTGCCCCCAGACTCTTCTGCGGAGGAGGTGTGAACGTCTGTTTTGTCTGAACTACTTTTATGTGCAACACAATCCGAGCACCTCCTCCGTGTGAGACACTGCTGGCGTTTGGTCACCCTTCTATCTGACGATGACCTCAGGTTTCAGAAAGCTTACGTAATTAGCTGAAGGTCACACAGCTGGTTAAACGGCCACGTCCTGACTTTGGGGCATATGGCTCTAATAGAATCAAACTCAGAATTTCTTATCATGGCCCATGAAACGCCTATGACCTTTTGTTTTGTGCTCTTGAGAGCCCTGTCGCCCTCCCTAGAGTGCTCTGCCTCCACTTCTCCTCTGGGAGACTCCTTACTCACCCCTTAAGACCCGAAGTGCTACTTCCTCTGAAGGCTTTCCTTGACAGCTGTCTCGTGACGCTGGTCTCCCTCCTGTGATCCCCGTTGCTCCATCCTGTGCCTCGGTAAGACAGTGTGTCCCACGCAGCACGGCGAGATTGCCTCTCACGCTAAAATGTCGCCTGCTGTAGGGGCCAGATGTTTCTATGACTGAATTCTCAGCATCGCTCCACTGCCTGTCACCAAAAAAAAAAAAAAAGGACCTTTTTTATCAAATGGCTGACTGCCTGAATGAATAAAAGCAGGCAATCAAGTTGAACCGGTGCCTTTTCGTGAACTTTGGGGGCTACCTATCACGGAATGAAGCTTATCTCCTCTTGGGTCACCTGGGCAACCTGGGAAGCAGGTGGGAGCATGCCACGGGAGGGCTGCTTTACAGAGACCCACGAGGTCTCGGGTCTCCATGGAGACCTTTCAATTCACTCTTCCCTCTCGTTCTGTAGCCCCTGACTCCGAGGAGGACCATGGCGTATTCCCAATTCAAAATACCATTTTGTTAGGGAATGTGACCCAAAAAGATCTCAAAGCAGACTTGATTCTCACTTTCAGCCTGTAAAGAAATGGAATGGGTTCTGACACAGCATCCTTTTTCAAGGTTTAGAAAACTTTCGAATCCGTTTTAAACTAGATTGTGATCGACAAATCTGCTGGAACAGTGGCGATCAGTTAAATACTAATTAGCCATGTCCCTGCTCATCTCCCAGCTGCCAAAGGCAGAGATAGAGACAAAAGCTTCCATTAAACCCGAGTTGGTCCCTGAGGAGGGAGAGATCAGTCAACTGTGAGGTTCTGTGCAAAAGTCCCAAGTAATAATCATAAAGAACATGCAGATGCCCCTTTTAATCATTTAAAAGCACATTATATGGAAACCAAAACTCTCCTTTTGTCATTCTACTCCCCCCATCTCCCCATCATGTAAATGTTCTACATTATTTTTATGATAAAGTTCAAAACCTTTCCCCTACTTTCTGCCTCCACCTGTGATTTCCAGTTGTAATTGCCACTTCCTCCTCTGGGGCCTTCCGCTCACAGGCAGAACGAATGTGCCCCTAGGTACATAAAGCTTGGGAAGAGAACCCCGAGATACAAACGAACAGAGATGCTGTGGTTGTGAATGGCAGGGGTGGTGGGTGGAGGGCGTGGTGATGAGGAGAGAAGGTAGAGAAAGCCAGCTGCTGAAGATGCAAATTGGTCTGCACAAAACACCTTCAGCTCTGCTCCCGTGGGCGAGCTCTCTGTGTACCCTTTCTTGCCCTCCATAATTTCTCCTAACAGGATTTTTTTTTCAAAATTTGAGCAAATGTAACCCAGTATTTTAGCCCAAGGCCCCTATACAAGTGAAGCCACGCTAAAACCTATCCTCTAAAGATGTCCCTGCAGAAAGAGACTTTCCTTTCAGTCCGTTGTATGGAGGCGAATGGAGGTAGGGGGTTGTCTATAACTTCTATATCATTCTCACAGGCATTTTAAACACCCCAAAGTTTGAGAAACATTAAATTATAAAAGATGAATATGAAGATTTAACACAGAAATATAGACCATTTATATTAGGGTTGACTAGGAACTTGTTTTTAATATGGTTCTTTGCCCCTCGACCCAGAACTCCTGAATTAGGAACTATGGGGTAGGAACCCACTGGCTTTAAATGAACCTAAGTCAATTTTAGTGGTATTTTATAATTTGTGGGTACTTTATAATGATCACATTTCCAAATTCTAAAAGCTGAATAGTTAGCTCTCTGGGTTTTCCTGAAATTCAAAGACAATCCTATCATCGAAAATAATTATAATTTTCTTTCTCTTTTCAGCTTTTTCTGATGATTATTTTTTTTCTTCCCTTATTGCACTGGCTATGTTGTTGAACAGGGATTGGCAAACAACGACCCACTGTCTATTTTTGTATGACCTGCAAGCGAAGACTGGTTTTTACATTTCGAAAGCGTTTTTATATAAATGCCTACATAAAATCCTCACGTTGCCTCTTGACAGGCAAAGCCTAAAGTATTTACCATCTGGCTCTTTACCAAAAATGTTTAATGACCCCTGCTGTAGACTTGGAAATGCACCATCCAGGGCCCCTGGCACAGGAAGACAAACTGGTTAGTGTGGAGTATGACCCCTAATAAACATCCTGCACCCCACACCCTACCTTGGCATCTGTTTCAGAGAATCCAGACTTTGAGAGGCTATAATTTTGAATACAACATTAATGGTGGTAATATGAACATTACTCTTATTTCTAACTTGGAGAAAAATGTTTCTTATTCATTGTTACATGAAATATTTTCTATAAATTTCAGGTAGATATTCTTTGCCTTAGGTTTTCCTTAATATTTTATCAGGACTTTATAATTTATAAATACAAATTCTACATATTTTGATAGTTTTATTCCTTAGCGTTTCTCTTTTTTTTTCCCCAAGCTAATTAAATGTTTTTTTTTTTTCAGTTTCCAGTTGTTGGTTACTAATATATAGAAATACAATTGATCTTTGCTTGCTGACCTTGTATTCTGTAATCTTGCTAAACTCACGTATTAGTCCTGGGATCTTTTTTGTTTAGAATATTGTCAAATGTTTTTTCTGCAGCAGTTGATATACGATTATGTGCTTTTTATTCTTTAGTCAGTTAATAAAGTAAGTTATATTGATTTATTTTTGACTGTTGAACTGGCCTTGTATTTCTGTAATAAAACCCATTTCTAGTGATGTATTAGTCCTTTTATAGACTGCTGGAATTGATTCGATAATGTTTTCTCAAGGATTTTTACGTCTATATATATTCGTAAGGGACATAGGCCCTTAGTTTTCTTGGGCTATCTTGTCTTGTTTGGTATCAGGTTAATGCTGGCTGCCCGAAATGAATTGGGATTTATTTTCTACTCTCCTGTCTTGTAGAAGATAGTATGTAGAATTTTTGCTATTACATCTTTCAGCCTTTGTTAGAATTATACCAACGAAATGATGTGGGCTGGAGCTTTCTTTTGGGGAAGAGTTTATTCTAAAATTTCAGTTTCTTGAAGAGCTATAGGACTAGTCAGATGATCTATTTCTTTGTGGGTGAATCTTGGTAGTTTGTGGCTTTCAAGGATTTGGACCACTTTCTCTAAGCTGTTGAACTTTCATAAGGTTGTTACAGTATTCCCATCATCTCCTTTTAATGTTAGGAGATCTATATTGATATTTTCTCCTTCATTTCTTTATTATTATTATTTATTATGATTTATGCCTACAGCACCTGCTATTCCTAGGTGGTCTCCCATCCAAGTACTAACCAGGCCCAACCCTGCTTAGCTTCAGAGATCAGACCTTGGGCTAGCTTGTTCAGGGTGGCATGGCCGTAGACCATGGACCGTGGCTCCACTAGGGCGTAAACCCAGGACCTTCTACGTGTAAAGCAGATGTGCTAACCACAACACTATGGAACCATATCTATCTCCTTCATTTCTGATGCTAGTAATTAGTGTCTTATTTATTTTCTCCTTTGTCAATCTCTATAGTTTTACCAATATAATTATTGTTTTCCTCTTTTTAATTTTATTAGTTTCTGTTTGCCTTCATTGTTTCCTTTTCTCTACTTGGGGATCTCTATTTTAATTGTTATGCTATTACATCTTAATATTTAATTACCCAACTTTGCTTCACCTCTTAAATGGCAATAGTTTGTCTTCAACCAATTATTTTCAAGAAAAATAATACATATGTCAGATAATTTTCTGAACCCCTGTCTCCCTGAAAATTTCTCTGTGTTGATCACGTGTGAAAGCCAACTTAACTTGGTATAAAATTCTTAGGTGATAACATTTTTTCTTCAAAGATTCACAGAAGTGTCTAAGGTTACTCTGGCTTGTGTTCTATCATAGGAAATTGATTTTTCCTCCTGGTAATGAAGTTTTTCCTTCACTTTTGTAGTTCAAATTTTTCGTAATAAGTGTGGGCCAATTTTTAATAGTCTTTACATGGAAGATAGTCATTTAATCTCCATGTCTCTCTTTTTAGGTCAGAAAAGTTGTATTAGATTATATATTTGATTATTACTTTATGAAGCTTTTTCGGTTATGTAACAGTTCTGGTCTCTCCACTGTAAATATTATTATCTAAATGATAATTTGCTAATCCTTATTCTGAATATCTATTGACTTTTAATGGTTTTCTTTGCTCTTCTTTATTTTTCTGCAGGCTGTAATACCTTATTTTGTTACCTTTTTATCCTATCTTATTCTCTTGATTTTAGATTTTTTAAAATAGATTTGCTTCTATTTATTGAGTTTCTCTTCCCTTGAACTCTTCTGACTATGCCAAATAGTTTTCTGAAATTCTATTCCTAATATGACAGTAGATATATCCTATGTTTATGATTTTCTTTTGATTCTTTATTACATTGTTGTTTTTCCTTTGTTTTGCTTTAAAGAAAATAAACTTAGTTTTCTTCTCTTTACTCAGTCACTGCCTATAACAGGGCCTGGCATACAATAGAGGTTCAATGGATGTTTGTTTAATGAATGAATTATGAGGAAGTTGAAATATTTCTAGACATTGGGTACGTGAATTGCCCTTGGCCCTGCTTTTACCCTGCGTATGTGTTGGCCTAATTCCCTTTTCAGATCTACAGCTGCAAGCTAATTGATGTGCAGTCTCCAATCTAATTCCCAGGCTTTCAATTAACGTGTCTCTTTTCTACTAAGATGACATCCCTCTCTATGTCTGATGCCTACCTGTCTGGTACCCCAAACTTATGAAATTCATGAATGAACGATTCTCATGGCTATTCACTTTCTTTTTATGGCTGTGCATCTCTATAATGGTTTCTTGAGGTGGTTACCTATCTCATGTACAATGCTTAGATGGAAGTTTCCTACCTGTACTTTCTACTCAGGTGATACCTAGCATTGCTCTTTGACTGTAGGAAGGTGTCAGACAGCACAGAGAGGTTCGTAGGCAGATGGGAACAGTGGTCCAGCTGCGTTCAGTCACTGAAGGAAAGTCTTATGCCCAGTATTCTGGGCTGTACCTACTGGAGTCTCTAAATCAGTGATGGTGTCAAACGCAGTATCACTCTGCTGGTGTCATTCCTTCACTTTTCTGGTGTTTTTATTTAACTTATTGAGAAGTTAGACAATGTTAAACAGAATTACCAGCCAACACCACTTTGAGCTAGAACTCCATTTCTAGTATATTTTTCAAGTATTAGAATTTATTTTAAAATCCAGCCAGAATCCGGGGCATTTATTTTGAATGAAGACACACTGCTAGTTTTTTCGGTCATAGACACTTCCTCCCACACACGCTCATGCATAAATATGCCTAAACTAAATACACTGTGCACTCACTACAGATAGCCGAGAAAGCGTTTTTGAAAAAAATTTATAAATATTTATTAAAGTAAAATAAGAGCAGCTGTTGCCAAAAATAGCATCCCCCTAAATAGATTCATAACCACTGATCTCTAAAATCATTTTGTGCTGACTCATATTTTCATTTCATTCTAATGCTAACATGTTGCTCTCTTCCAAATCACTTCAGAGTTATCAACTCCTCTCCCTCATGGATTCCCAGTCCAATTAGCAAACCCTTCTGTCTCCTATTACGCTATCTTTCACAGTGCTCGCTGAGTTCCACGTCCAGTACAATCTATTTCTAGACTGTGGTTCCTACCACTGGAATTTTTTTGCAATTCTTAAATGTCAAACAAGTTATTTTCAAAATAAAAGCTGATAAACTAGTTTTAGAAAAAAAGTGTATTTTCCTCCCAAGAAAGATGATGGCAACATGTCAGAAAAACTCATAGACTTCTGATTTGTCATCTGCTGCAATCTTGTTTTGTACATCAGCCCCAAGAATCCCAAAATACTTTTCTTCATAATGTAAAAAGCAGACTTGGGGGCTTTCCATTGGCTATAGAATCAAAGGCAGAAAAACGTTCTATTTAAAAAGTATTAGGAAGCCATAGGCTGTATATTGATACATTTTTCCTTCATAATATTTAGCTGCCATCTTACTGATCAATTCTCTTCACCTTTTTACTTTCTTTAAAAAGCTGTTAACATGGTCTAAATGATTGCATTTACTTTTTTTTTTCAATCCAATGTGTTTTTATTTTTTTTATTTTTTTGAACAATGGCTGTAATCATGTTTTCTCAGGTCTCTGAGAAGATACACTCATAAGAAACAGCAGATGGTCCTCTCCCATGCCTTCTAGAAGCGGATTTCTCATGTGGCAAGACAAAAGAGAAAACACATATCATTCAGCGTAAAGTGAGGCCCTGTATCTGAGCCCCTGTGAGGTCATGTCTGTACAGCAGATCGCAGGCCTGCTTAAGATTTTCTTCCAGAGGCAGGAGTGATTGGTGATGACATAAAGGGGCCCTGATAGGGGACCGTCAACTTGTTCTTAGGTGACAAAACTAGTTCAGAGAAACAAAAACAAAACAAAATTATCCAGTCAGCTCTTCCCCCGGCTTGCCTAGGGCAAAATCACCTGTCTAAGTCATCTCCACACGCCTCCTTTAAACACAGGCGTTGCTGTGAAGGTTACAACTTTCTAGTTCTTCCCTCCGGGACTGCCTTGCTTCTTCTCATGGGCAAAAGTACCAAGATGGATGAATGTGTTTCCTGAAAGTTTGTTTCCAAGCTCAACACGAGGTGCACATCGCACCATCAACTGGCTCATCAGATAAGCAACAGAAACTATACAAGTGGATGTGTGTGTGTTTGGCATAAAAGGGTTAATTTCAAAATTGGCAGAATTTGTCAGGAGAAAAATCTGTCTTTATTTGATAGCATGCCTCTAAGGACCGTTTTGTGGTAAAAAGACTCCATGGGACATGGCCTGAGGTCTGAGCGAGGTAGAGAGAATGAAGACACTCCATCTCATAGACCCAGAACCATCTCCTGAAGGAGGGTAGCGGGTCCCAGGATAAGGAAAAGGGGAGGAGGATGACAGAGACCGAAGAGAGCCAGCTCAAGAAAGTGGCCAGAAGTTGAAAGCTGAACACAAAACAGTTACCCCAAAGTTCCCCACGGAGAGGCTGTAAATAACTGAATTGCTTAACATCTACTCTTAAGTTCTATATTGTGTTCCACCACTGAGTCTTCTTATCGGCCTCGCTTGTGTTCTATAAGCTACGACCCCTGACGTAATGAATTCAGAACCTTCTTCCTGCGGGGAGTACAGGCTTAGGATCCTATGAGCCTCTGGTCTTCAGGTTTTCATCAACTCATCAGTAGAGTACCCTATTTTATGTGTGATTCTGTTTAAGGACACCTTACTTAATCTATTGTTGATCCATTAACATTGAACTCACGGCCAACAGCACTGTCACTCGTGACTGAGAAGCTTGTCCACCGCTTTTCCTCCCTAAGGCACATCGCAGTCTCTCGCACTTGGGGACACTGGACAGCGTGCACCACTTTTCAAGGGAGCCGTTGCAAACAGTGAGATCACCCACAAAAAGCAGAAAAACATGAAAAACATGGCTCTAAATACACTTCAAAAATGACGCTTATTCACAGAAACAGGAAGAGCATCTCTTTGCTCTGCCCCAGGTGGGAGAGTGAATGTCAGGTGACTTGAGTTGGTACCACCCTGTCCGTGTCCATGAATAACCACGAAAGCACTGCGCGTACAGACTGGAAGTCACCAATAAATTATAGTGAGCACGTGAATTCACAAATGTGGAATTGTGAACAATGAAGATCGACGTTGCTTTGTTGTAATCTTTCCTCATTACCCCAAAATGTTAGCAAACACTTACTGAACACAATGTCCCATTGGAAGTGTCATTCAGGGGAAATTAAGGAACAAATGTGATGTTCCATATCCGGGCTGATGTAGGTCAGAGTCCCTGATGCATAGTTCACAATTAGTAATTATTGTAGGTCTTGTTCTCAGAGTGTCACGAAGTGGGGAATGAGACAGCCACCCCCTCCCCTTTCCACAGATACCTTATAATAGCTACTTCCCCTGCATTAGTAAATTCAGCTCTCTATCTATTATCCAATTTAGTAACCCCTTTTTTCCTTCTCCCTCCACCCAACCCCCTCGATTTCCTTCCTTCCTTCTGGAGGTTTCTACTCCTGGAGGTAACTGGTGCTAACAGGAATGCAAGGCATGCCCACAGGTAGCCATTCAAAACCCTGCTGCTTTCAAAAGGAGGGCCGGTCTGCCCACTCACAGTTCCCTTTGGTGACCCCTTATTAAGATAGGAGCTCGTGGCAAAACTTCCAGTCTTAATCAGCGATCCTGGCCATTGAGGTCCCTAGCAAATATAAATGATACACGTATACAACCCAAAGTACAAAATCTTTGTCCAAGACACTTCCTCTGGATTGCCACACAAGATGCCTATCTCAGAATCGCCTCCAAATATGCTAATACAATCCAGTAAATTAATTCTCTCTCACCAGGCCAATGGCGACAAGGACAGCGAATCCCAGGTCAGATATCAGCTTTCTCATCAGTGCAGTTGGGGAGACAAACATCCTGGTCCAGACGTCAGGGATTTTGGGCTCTTCCCAAGCTTCTGCCACTTCCAGGATGGGCGACCTCAGCCAAGTCCCTTCACCAGCCTTTGGTTGAGGATTTGCTCTCTGTAAATTGAGGAGACTTTAAGGCAGGACTGCCAAATTTAAGGGAGGGGAGAACGATATATATTCCAGTTAAATTTGAATTTCAGAAAAACAACAAAGAATTTTTTAGTACAAGTATACCCCATTAATATTTAGGACATACCTATGCTAAAAAGGTATTTGTTATTTTCCCAAAATTCAGATGTAACTGGGTGTCCTGTAGTCTGTCTGGCAGCCCCCACTAGCACTGACATCCCAAGGTTATTTTTGGGGTAAAGCAGAACCACTGAGTTCTGGAAGAGATTTCGTGCTGTCATTAGACCTTACACAATTGTGGAAAGAATTGGGGAAGTGAGAGTTCAGAAGGGAACTTCAAAGATCAAAGCAAGAGTCACCACCAGTCAGTCTGAGCTCTCCCAGCCACCACAGGGAAACACAGGGAGGTCCGTGGAAAGCTGGGCCCTTGGCATCTGTGTCCCTTGGATGCTGTATCCGCCTGGTACCACACCTCACTGTGGCGACCTTCAGAAACTAATGGCTCCTGCTTCACATCCACGTTGGAATATTGTCTGCATTCTATTCCTCTTTGGGCTAACTCCAGCTCGGGACAATATGAAGAAGACTCTGGACCACACAGCGCCCTCCGATGAACTTTCTTCCTAAGACCTTCTCATGAACCTTCCTGCCAGGTGCCCCCATTACAGCGTGTTTGTACCTTCACTACAGCACCTGCCTGAAGTTACGGGTTTTTGTACAAGAGCTGTGTCTTTTCTCTGTTATTATCCACCGTACAAGGCACTCAGTACGCATTCGCTCACCTGCATCCACCATGCTAAGCAGGAATCGGCAATTTTCAAAGGATTCGAGTATCTAAGTGCACTGCCTGCCCGCTGAAGAGAGTCTGAGCCTTGTATTTTTTTTAAAGGAATACTACTTTATTTATACAGTGGTCTACTCTTTATTTTTAAATCTCTTCCACATAACAAAAGCCAGTCTGAGCAAATATTTGCACTTTCCCGGGGAAACAGATTTGTCTAACGTTACATGGCCAGTGAGAGGGCAGAGTGGGGACCTACAATCTGATTTCTTCCTTCCTGACACTGTGCCTTGTTGAACTAAGTGGTTCCATTTGGAAGGGACATCAAGATCTTGCAGTATGAGAGGCCGTCGTTTTAATATCCATTGTCTTCCTACAGGATTGCAGAAATTCTGATTACGGGAGCCTTTTGATCGTGTAGAATCCGAACAGACTGAAGCTTATTTGGTGATTAATTCATCTGGCATACGCACACTGCTGGCGCACAGATGTCTCAGCTGACCATCGGACCTTCGTCCCCCGGCCTGCGGAGTGACCTCTGGGTTTGTTCCTTTCCCAGGTGGGGGGAGGGCCATCCCTGCTTCGCGGCCCGCACTGTG
Source organism: Macroglossus sobrinus (assembly GCA_004027375.1). NCBI lineage: Eukaryota > Metazoa > Chordata > Mammalia > Chiroptera > Pteropodidae > Macroglossus > Macroglossus sobrinus. The sequence continues at coordinate 9,786 of PVKZ01007566.1, read as the reverse complement.
GGCTCGCCCGGCCTCCTTCACGGAGGTCATTGGACCCTGTGTCTTTTTTCTGCAGATGTCTCTGGCATTTGCGAGCCCAGGGAGCCCACAGCGCCTGCTTGTTCGCAGAGGGCCTTATCAGTTGTTGATGAGTCTCTGTCTAGGCTCACAGACAGGCAGTTTCCTCCAGCCCCGAGCCCCAGCCTGCCGTGGAGCCAGAAGAAGGTGATAAGCCTCCGAGAAGATTTTTTAGGAGCCTTGCCTATCTTTCACACGAAGTCGCCAGGGTACATTTTCCACGGTCGCCATTTACAGATAGGGGGGTGGCTGCGCTCGGATAAGGCTGGGCAGCCGTGGGGGAGGGGCGTTAAAGGGGGCGAATGGTTTTTCCAATGAGCTGCCCGCAGGAAAGCCTCAGGATTCTACAAGCTTGTTCTCTGATTATGTTTTTTTTTCTTTTTAATTGTGCATCCCCCTCCTTAGTCGGCCCAGCAAACCCTCTGAGGCTGGCTCGAAAGCCATCAGACGGGGTAGGCCCGGAGCTTCGTGGCAGGACTCGAATCTTGCTGGGCCTTCATGATGGGCAGTGTGTGTCTGCAGCTGCCAGGCAGGAAGGCCCCAGGGTTGCCACAGAAAAGCCCGGTGGGAAGCCCCGTGTCTCAGAACAGTCAGGTTACAGGAAATTTGTTTCTAGACGCTACCGCAGACCAACCTCTTGACAGAATCTCTTCGCCAAGCGTTTGGGCGAGGCCAGAGGAAAGCGCTAAGACCCTGGCTGACGACGCTTGCCTGGGAAGCGAAAGACGGGTTCGCATCCCTGGGACCCAGAGAAACGACCTTTTCAGAGCTGCAAATGAGCGACACAGAGTCCTACGGCTGATCGCATTACGTGTTCAATGAGGGCTTCGAATCCTGTTTAGAAAGCGCATCATCTTGTGTGGATAAGTAGGCATATATTCCAGGCTTTACGAAGATGACTGAGGTACAATTTATTTTTATAATATAGTGTTTCAAATTATTCGTTAAGTGCCTAACCAGTGCATCATCTCATTTAATCGTTCTCATCACCATTTTCCAGTGAAGAATCAAGGCTCAGGGCGTTGAGCCACGTGCCCAGTGGGGGTCGAGTGGGGTTCCCATGAGCCATCGCTTTCCTCCAGTTTCTACTGCTTTCGTTTTGTTTTTTTAAACTATTAGTTTGTTTTGGTCATTCCCCCAAAGGGCAGATCCAGACAGAAGACAGCCTGTTAGGGTCAATCTGGGGAGTAAACCCTGAGGTTTGGTGACAGTGCGGCCATGTGTGCGCTGGCCAGTGGGACGTGGCAGGGCCGAGGCAGTAAGCTGTGTCTGGTGCTCTGCAGGGGGCTGTCCCGCAGTGCACCACTCAGAAGATGCGCCTCTCTTGACTCGCGTGTTCCAAGTGATAACAGCCAAAGCATCATCGCCGCTTTGAAACACGCTGTCACGTTCCTCCCACACTGGCGGCCCCCATCATGATCTCGGTCTCGAGTCTCAGGTGCCGTGGTGCGGGGCAGGCAGTTCGGGCCCAGACGCACATTCTGGGGTGAGACGATGGCCGTACTGCCCACGGCGCAGTGACGTGCACGGAAGAAAGGGACGGCAAGTGGCAGCATAACTGTCATAATTATCCTTGTCACCATTGTTTCTAGCAGGCAGCAGTGACATCACCACAAACCACGTCCCTCCCTGCAAAGAGAAAAGCATAAGCAGAGCGAAAATGAAGACTGCAAATGACGGGACTTCATTTGAGGTTCCCGGTGAGTCTTGGAGGAAAAGAGATGACATTGTGAATGGCATCGCAGGGTAGCAGCCGACTCCTCCACGGCGAAAGCTTGGGTACTCGTTCTTCTGGTTTCCATCTATCCCCAGAAACCTGAGCCTTGGGGAGAAGGACACAGGCGGAAAGGCCGTTCCCGTCCCCCTGAAAGAAAGAACGAGCTAGCGGGCTGCAGAGGAGACTCCTAAGCCTTAATTTCGGAACCTGATACCTTAAGGCCACCACCAGCCAAGACCACCAACTGCTTGCCTGCGAGGCAAACTCCACCCTGGACCTTGGTTGGGGGGATTTTCTCTGAAGGAGAAAAGTGGGTGCCAACGACCACAGCTGTTGTGTCAGGTCGGTGGGCCGTTGGAGGCTGCCCGCGCCCAGAGAGTCGAAGCGGTCACAGGATTGCTCAGGGCCCCCAGCGCCCCCTGCCCTCTGAACTCCGGGGACAGACTGCTGTTCAAGGCGTCGCGAGAGTCATTTCACTCCCTCCGTGGTTTTTCTTTTCAGCACAGTGCGTGGAGAAATATTGGGGACTTGGGTGTTTGGGGAAAGTGGATGGATAGGAAAGGCCTTGGCAAGCTGGATTCCCTTGGAATAATAGCGAGGCCAGGCCAGGGCGGGTGGTAAGCACGTGTATGTTCATTTTACAGGTGAAGAAATAGGAGAGAGAGGGTTACACTGAGCTCTGGGAGGCTGAAAGGCCTGGAAGGTTCTGGATCCGGGAGAGCACACTGCCCGGGGTGGCCTGACTGTGCATTTAACACGTCACCATGGACCAGCAGGAACAGCCGTATTTTCTAGCTTCATGTTCCAGCCGGGGTGATACGTCTCACGGGGACACGAAAGAGCTGGGTTTAGTATTCCCAGCTCCCAGCAGTCTGTGACTCAATTCCCTCTCCTGACCTGTAACACTGACCACGTGGCTGTCACACCTTCCTCACTTACGGAGCTGCGTTGCCCCAGGGGTCTCTCCCTCACCGAGATGGAATGCAGTGAATCGCAACCTGGAGAATTCTCGTTGCTGGAGTTGTGACATGTCCCAGCGTTTACAAGTCTTCCTTCTCTTATATTTTTCCTGGTGCAATCGAGAAATGGAAATGATCCATTGGAAAATAAATGTCATGTATCATTTTCTTTCTCTTTAAATGAAAGGCATCTCTTGTTCCTGTTTGATACTAAAGTCCTGTTTACCCATCATCTAATCAACTAGACATGTAGTAACCCAAGATTTTCAAAACATACCTGTCCTGGTAGAAAAACACGAATAATAAAGTAAACATATTTCCACTAGAAAAATGCTTAAAAGCGATTTTCAGACAATATGATATCGGGGCTGTATCCTTTCCACTTAATACCTAAATTGATGTCTCTCAGAGTGTGTGTCCTGGGACGACCAGTTTTCAGAGACCCCCACAGGGAGGCCCCCACTTCCCTGAATCTCAGAAACCCTGGGAAACCACTGCCCATCCCCCCCACACCTGCAGACCTGTACCGAGATCTCATGGCATGAGTCATAATTCTCAAAGCTCCCTCCCAATCACTCAATCTCATTTGAATGGCAAATGGAGTTTTATTGTCCTCTGGTTCTTTCAGAATTAATTAGATCTTTGGTGTAAGTGGCATAACTCTGCCAGCTATTGGCATAACCGTTGGGTTCCCAGAACACTCCTATTTTCTCTCTTGCTGGAAAAGTGGAGAGCTTTTTCTTTGTGTAAAAAATAAGGTGATTGCTTCCTTCTTTTCCAAATGTGCTGACTTGCTTTCAAGGGGTGCCAAAGACGTCCTTAATTCTGATCGCGATTCGGTTTTAGGTTGTTAGAGGATTTTCTCTCTTCCTGCTGAAGCGACTTTAGAATTTAAAGTAAATGTTTACCTTTAAAAATCTGTGTCCTAAGCCACTGATGAATAAATAAAACGTGACATCCATCCACAGTGGAATATTATTCGGTTTTCAGAGAAGGAGATTCTGACACACGCTGCAACACGAATGAACCTCGAGAACGTTATGACAAGTGAAATACGCCGGACAGAAAAAGACAAATATCACAGTACGATTCCATTGCTATGTGGTCCCCAAGAGCAGTCAGATTCGCAGAGATGGAACGTAAAAGTGTGGTGGCCAGGGGCTGGGGGCGGGGGGACGAGGAGTCGTGTTTAATGGGGACAGATTTTCGGTTTCTCGCGATGAAAAGAGTTGTGGAGACGGATGACGAGGATGGCTTGCAACAGCGAGAAGGTGCCTAATGCCACTTCAGGAAATGGCTAAAATGGTACATTTTATGTCGCATACATGTTACCACAATTTTACAGAACTCCATGCCCGTGCTGTGAGTGTGTGCACCCCCTGACCACATCTGGGGGCTTTGGATGGAGACGGAGACGCAGCCCTTTCCACAGCCTGGGGGAGCTTGTCACCTCCTCTTCTGTCAGGCGCCCGCCAGAGCTCGGCCGACAGCAGTCCCCGATGTCCACGACACTTCACAGAGGCCTTTCCCGGGGTCCGTGCTCCTTCTCGGCAAAGTGATAATGCTCCTCATTAGCACGGAGACCCGCCTGTGGACAACCTGACAGGCCGGATGCGAGGGCGGATGGAGGTGGGCTTCTGCTGGGGGCTGCGGCGGCCTGCCCGGGGGTGGCTGATGCCCAGCAGTCAGGAGGAGGAGGCTGGAAGGAAAGAGGGGCTGTCTAGATAGAGGGGGCAAGAGGGGAATGCATTGCTGATAGAAAAGAGATATAGTCGAGGCTGACTTCTAATGCCAGTGATGCTTTAATCTCATCGCCAGAGCACCGTGCTCTCAGGATGATCTGCATTAACTTCATGTCCTCCGTGCTCTTCCTCCAATGAGGACCTAGGGAGACTGTGAACGTACGCCTCTCTCTCCTCTCCTTCTGCTCCTGCCTGGTGGTGAAAGCCCGTGAGGGCTCTCGCTGAATGATCTGAAACAAATCGTGGACCCTAAGTGTTGAAAGTCATCTGTAGCATCGAGCTTTTTCTCTTCCCTGGTGCCAGGCCCTCAAGTCTTGGAGACTGTCTCCCTCCCTGAGCCCCATAACATCATAGTGAGTCGAACAGTGGCCCCCAAAGCATAGGTTCACCCACAGAACCCGTGTTTGAAAAAAAAAAAAAGGGTCTTTGCAGATAGAATTAAGGATCTCGAGAGAAGAGCATCCTGGATTATCCAGGCAGGTCCTAAATCCAATAGCAGGGGCCCACGTCAAAGAGAGGCAGAGGAGGATTTGAGACCCAGAGGAGAAAGAGACGGAGATTGGACGGACGCGGCCGCAAAGCAGGAACCGCTGAAGCCGCCAGAATCTGGGAGACGCAAGGAAAAATGCTTTCTGTGGAGCTTTGGAGCGGTTGTTGCTCTGCTGGCACCTTGACTTTGGGTTCCGATCTCCAGAACCACGAGAGGATACATTTCTGTTGTTTTAAGACATTGCATTGGTGGTAATGTGTTAGCAGCGCTAACAAACGAATACAAATGCTTACCTTTCAAACCAGCCCGGGAGCCCCCCTGGCTGCTGGATCATACCTGGTGGGACTTGCACTTCCTTTTCTTGGGAAAAATGTCACGCCAGTGACATCTCCGAGCAAGGCTTCCCGCACTGTCACCACCACGTGCACATGGGGACCCTGTTGCGGGCTAGGAGACGGCTTGGGGGCTGGAGTCCAAGCTTATGCATTACGAAGCTGCTTCCTGTGACACAGCTGGCGCCATCTGCATAGCACACTTTGAACCCACAGAAACTAGTCAGGGATGTAGACTTTCAAACAGAAGCACAATAAATACACATGTTCAGTCTTCACCGGGGCCTCTTCGAGCTCCAGCATTACCCACGTTCTGTCATTTTTGTCCTAGTATTTGTCCTAATGCATTCAGTGCTATAGACAGAATGTCATTATTCATGTTCTCTGCCCAGTAAACTTAGAACCATTTTTTTTTTTTTAGGTGAGGCAACCCTTGGTTGACCTCACAGATTACAAAGACCTTGTCAGTTTACCATCCCTTATTTTTTGTTTTTTATTTTTCACACCTACAGCACCTGGTCATCCTAGGTGGTCTCCCATCCAAGTACTAACCAGCCCCAAGCCTGCTTAGCTTCCGAGATCAGACGGGATCGGGCGTGTTCAGGGTGGTGTGGCTGTAGACAACTTAGAAGCAATAATTAGTTTTGCAGGAGGTCTCCTCCATGCCTCGTCTTCCTCACTGTTAAGCAGGGACTTGGGCTGGGGTTGCTCAGGTTTCTCCCAGCTTGCACTTTCTTTGAGTATGGGATGCATTTCACACACACACACACACACACACACACACACACACACACACACGACGCAGGGTCCCAATGTTTACCTATGCTTTTGAAAACCATCCTTTACTTTCAGCTTGAGGACGTTCCCCCCATTGGCCTGATACCAACAGCACAAAATGTCTTGGTTTTCTGCAGTGTGAAGGAAAGTGCTAGAACACTCCTTTGCTCGTTGCTGCTGTGGTTTCTCTCACCGATCCGCTGAGGCGCTCCCTAGTGAGCTGTGAGCTTTCTTCTGAAGATCGAATTCCCCTAAACCCAGTTGCTGCCTTTCTGATGATCCTCCATTTCCAGGGTGTGTGTGTGTGTGAGTGTGAGTGTGAGTGTGTGTGAACACACCTCACTGACCACATCCCTGTGTTCAGCTCACGCACATACTGAGTGTGAAGTCACCATCTAGAGCATGCAGCCGTGGTCTGTGTCCCCTTAGCACAACAGGAAAGCACCCATCCTCCGTGGGTGTTGCTCTGTGGGCATAAAGTGACCACGGCCTTGATTAGAATGTCGCTCCCTTTATAAGTGGTTTTTATAAAAAGCGCTTCGCTCCCAGGTTTGACATCATCGGATTTTGCAAAGATGCTCTACGAGTGTCCCATAATCCCAACAGGACGGCCATTTTCAAGAGTCACATTTCAGTTCCTCTGAGTTCTTATTTCCTGAACACACTTCTAGAAGGAAGCAGTGAAAGATTTGGCTAAAACACACACGTGTACGCAGCCAGGACCGCGGGAGCTGCCGCTCAGTGACAGGCTCTCCAGCTCGCTGAAAACGCGTCTACCTTCAGCCCCAGCGGCTGGGACATCAGCCAGGATAACCCCAGCTCTGCATTCCTTACTGGGTGTTGCCCTTGGCTACAGGGAACCGCCTTGTCCAATCGTCTCCCTTACAGGAAGTAGCAATGACTAACGACTGTCCAATGCAGGGATTCAAAGGCCTGACCCCCTTGTTTCACTCTGGGAACCCCAAAGGGCCACCTCTCTTACAAATCCTGTAGGATTAGCCGTGGCCCCAGTGAGGACAACATTGTAGGGTCAGCTTCTCCCTCCGCCCAGCCCTGCCTTCCTCACCCCTTCACAGGTGTGTCATCCGAGAGCATGTACCAGTAGACTTTCTGCACCAAATTGTCTACTTCAGCATCTGAACCCCAAAAATGGAAGCATAAATGGACTTTAAAATGGGATTTTGGAGCTGCATGAATGGGCAGCCAGCTGACAATGAGAACCTATCACTAGTTAAAGCATGGAGAATTCTTAGTGTGTTATACGGTGTGATTGTTAAAAGGTGTACTGGTGATGAACGTGCTTCAGATATCAGTGGAAGGGCTGTGTTAGGGGGTGTGCTGAGTGTAATGAGGGACATCACAAGGACTGTAGGATTAGGAGGCTGCTCTGCACACGTGGATTCACCAATGCAAGTGGAAACCAAATAAACATATTCTAGGTAACACACCAACAAAAGGCAGGGATACTCGGTTATGTGAGGATGGCGTGGATGTCCGATTTGCTTGTTACTGCTACTAGCAATAGGTAATATTAGCTACACTTTGTTAAGCAAATGCTGTGTACCAAGCGTGCCCCCACTGACTCACTCATTTCATCCTAGCGACAACCTGGTGAGGTGAATAACATGTCCATTTCATAGAGAAAGAAACTAAGACTCAGAGAGCTGAGGTAAGTGGCCCACTTCTCACTCATACATCTGGTGAGAAGTGGAGTCAGAATTCTTGCCTGCCTGGTCTGCTGATTGTGGAGCCAGTGCTATTTCTGTCACACTGAACTGTATCCTGGCTGCGGAGGTTTGCGCCCTCAGCATCTTAGAGAAATCTCTTGGCTTCCAGCAAGTGAGCTTAAGAAAATATGCTTTTCTCTTTCATGTGTTTTGAAGACAGAATCAGTCATAAAGGGCATTCCTTTAAGACCTGCTTTGAAGTGATAAAAGCTAGATTGAGGAAAGGCTCAAAGGCCCCCGATCTGAGCTCACCCCTGACCTTGGAGCCAGGAAATGCGATTTCTCCTGCCATCCCTTTCACTTACTCCACTTGCTGTGTCTTGGGTCTCCGGTGGTTTTTTTTTTTTTTTTTTTTTTCCCCCTTAAGAAAAGAAGATAGCTTGGGTTAATTTCAAGTTCTCCACAATTTATCTGTCCTGAGCTGGAAGAGTGTTGAGTGGGAAAGGGTTTCATTGTCCACGAGGGCCTCGTGGCTCTTCAACACCCACCTCGTCTGCCTCATGTCAAAGGCAAGCAAATAGTTTTATTAAATAGCTGTCAGGCTGAATGAGCGAGCACCGAGGACACGCCGGGGGGAGATTGGATTAGAGGTAGAGGACATGCCACGCTAAACAAGGGCACAGATTTATGGCCTTGGCCGTGCGGCCTTAGAAATGATGCCCGAGGTAGATAAGGGCGACGCGGGGGAGGAAGGGGGCTGGGCCCAGGAAGCGCGTCGTGAGGCAGAGGGAAGGACGAGGCATTCGGTGCCTCCGGAAAGGCCACGCTTTCCTTCCAGCCCCTGGACCACTGGGAAATGCAGTCTTCGACTTTCCAGCCTCTTTGGTGTTGGAAGAGCCAAGGGAGGATTGGAGTGAGCATTAAGTGAGCCAGTTTGCAGCATCCACTATATTACCTTTGTGACCCTTAAGGCAACTTATGTTGGGTGTTATGTTGCTTGAAGCTTATGCATCAGATAGTGAACGGTGATCATTTTTTGGAAGTCTCGAAGAGCTCGAATATCAGGAAAAGGAGTTTAGAGTTTAACAGTGGGGACTTAAAACTCTCTTTGAGTGAGAGAATACAAGAATGCCTTGTGTTTGTGTTCTTTATTTGTTTTAGAAAGACAATAATCTTATAAAGGTGACAGACTAGGTGAATGTCAGCCAGGCGATTGTTGCAACTCTCTAAGTGTAGACAGGTTTTCTGGGTGGGACCAAATAAGGTGGAAATGAAGTCTCAGATTTGAGACATGTTACTGGGGAAGAATTAATGGAACCCTGTCGATAGAATTCTTTTACTTATATTATAAATAGCCAGGTGCTTATTTAAGAAAAATGGGGACTTTACTCTCAGGGTAGGGTGGTCTCTGACCAAATCCAAGGCAGGAAAATGGCGCTGAGAAGAGATTTAAAGCCAGTGTTTTTTGTCTTTCCTCTGCCTTTCCTTCCCTCGTCTTCTTTATCTTCCTGTTGTATCTAAAGATTGGCCTCCTCTGCATTCTTATGTCCCAAGAGGACCTTAACCTTCTAGCCAGCGTTGGTATAGTGATGGGGTTTGTACGAAGTGCTCTTTCGCAAAATTTAATTTCATCCTCATAGCAACTCTATGGGGCTAGTGCAAGCTGGAAGAATTTTACAGACGAGAGAACTGACATGTGAAATGTCATCTCCAAGTTTGACCAGTTGGGACCGGCTCTCCTGTTTCCACTAGAACTGGATATATTCTGATTGCTGGATAATATGTCATCTACTGCTCCAAAGTATAGTTTAGTTCGAGATCACAGTCTTCTGCTCAATTCCTTAATGAAGAGATGCATGTGCACAGGGAAGTTTGAGAAATACTCTTCTAGAAGATGCTAGTGCTTTCAAATGCTCCACCAGGTCAAAAAGGGTTCTACAGGCAAAAGAGTTTGGGAAACGCTGAATCCTATCCTTTCTTTTCATGCATTAGTATACTAAAGACTTGGGAAAGTTCTCAAGTAAAGAATATTTGTTTAACTTTGT
>PVKZ01007565.1:0-21946 GCA_004027375.1 Macroglossus sobrinus | reverse complement strand
GCCACTGGTCGGCGGCGGCGACGGCCCAGAAGGGGAGGGTGACGAGAAACAGGAGGTCCGCGACGGCCAGGTTCAGAAGGAACGTGTCCGTCATGGTCTTCACGCGCGTGCAGTACCAGTAGACGAGGACGACCAGGCTGTTGCCCAGGGTGCCCACGACGAACACGAGCCAGTACAGCGGGGGCAGGAAGTAGCTCGCGAACTGCCTGACGTTGTTCTTCTGACAGAAGAAGTCCATGAAGTTGAAGTTCATGTAGTCGTCCACGGAAGACGTGGCGTCGGGGCTGTAGTCCTCAGTCAGGTCCGGGGCGCGGCTCTGCGAGGAGACATGAGATGGCGTTAGGTCAAGGACGTCCTGTCTGACGGCCGAGGCACGGACCACGTGAGTCCCAAAAGTCTAGGATGACAAAGAAATCTATGTAGGGATTCGATGCATCTGCCTGGATCGTAACGGATTTATTTATCCAACAGATGTTTACTGAGCATCTACAGCGTGGCAGGTACTATGGACATGCCGAAGATACAGGGGTGAATACGCCAGACACGGCTCCTGCTGTCATGGAATTAGCTGCCCCTGGAAGGAACACGCAGGGCGTGGCAGGTGGGGTGGGCCCCTTCAGGACCACCGATGGGCACAAACTTCCTTCAGACTCTGAGAGTGATTTCGATTGTCCCTTTCTCTCTCCTCTACCCTCTGAAAAGGGTCCTCAGGGGCTTTCAACTCTTCTGGGTGCAGATCTTGTGGGGTTTTCTGAAAGCCGTGGTTCCCCTGCTTCAGAAGCCCCAACACACACACACACACACACACACACACACACACACACACACACACAGAGGTAAGTGTTCACACACATACACATGCATGCACACGCATGTGTACACGCTCACGCACGGGCACCTACACAATAGGACAGGCTGCGTAATCTTCAGAGCCCCTTGTTCAAAATGTGTTAAGGATTCCAAGACAGCAGAGCATTGAATCATGCAAGTGGCACTTCTGAGTACAAGGGTGCAACTGTGCACGTCAAACAGACACCCAGAAAGCCGGCCCTCACAAACACACTCACGAATAAGAGCACATACAATTCATGCACAGGTTTGCATGCACACCTATGTACAAACATGACTACCCCATGCTCACAATTATGTACACGTATATTCACTCATACACATCCATGCACACTATTCAGACACATGCACCCACGCTCCCACCATGCACACACTCTCACACACACACACACACACACACACACACTTCCGGGACATGAGCCCTGGAGTCAAACCTGAGACAGGAGGGAGGGAGCAGCGAGCTGCCCGCATGGAAGGGAAGGGCAGTCCCACGTCTGCCGTCTGCCCAGTCCCAAAGCTTCTGCTCACGCAGACGCTCTCAGTTCCCATCAGCCGTCCCCCAGCAGGGCTCCCAGATCCCGCCAGGGACCAGAGCTCGCAGTCCCTGGCCCCGCCCGAGGCCCAGTCCTGCCCGAGGCTCATCATCGCTGCCTCTCTTCCTCCTCCTGCAAACGCAGCCGTTGTTCAATGCATCTGGATGTATTTGGCCCAGAAGCAACCTCGAGTCCACGATAAGTTTTTATTTTGTTTTAAATATTAAATAGTTAAGTCTAAATATTTATTTTATATATTTAATTTGTCATAGTGAAATAGTAAAATGTCCTCCACCAGACTTCTGTTAGCTGGGTTCTACCGTCTGTACCCATTGTAATTTCCAGGGATTTCTAATGGCTTCGACCAACATTTCCCAAACCACATTTGGGGGGAACACCAGTGGTTATTATACTACATCACTATCTTTGAAATTCACAATGCTCATGAGCATGTTAAAGGCTCTGACAAGTCCTGCAGACCTTGTTTTATTTTAACCGCACATCAGAACAGTGAAGGTTGTGCTAAGTCCTTCGAATCTGTTGAATCTTGTCCAGCAATGCTTCCTAAACTTATCTGAGCATGGACCCCATGGCATGTGTTTGCTGAGTGCTTATCGAGACATCAGGACACACCGAGCTGACTGATGAATTCTGAAGTTTACACGAGAGCTAAGATCTGGGCCCTGGCTGGCAGAGAGTGCCAGGAGGACCTCAGAGAGGACACCCAAGGGAACTTGAACTTGAACCAGGAAAATCTGGAATCTATTCCTGACTCTACCTCTAGCGTGCAACCAAGAGAAAGTCCTATTGCAAAGAGAGAGACCGCAGGGGAAGGGATCCAGGAGACGGCTCCTCAGCACAGGGCAGCTAGAAAGATTCGCTACTGGGAAGAGCTGAGGAAAACTCGCTATTTTTTATGTGCTTCGTCTCCAGGCCCGATTGATTCATCCTCGGTTGACATTTATTGGTTTCCCTTCTAGCGCTGGCTGTTGTCTGTCTGGGGAGGACAGATCTCACGGGTGACACACACTTCAGCGACTGCGGGGAGGATGACATTTCAGAGGAGACATGCAGACTGGCAGGTATCAGGTGTGAATCCACACGATGAGCAAGCACGAAACTGCTTTGGTGGAGGTTTTGTTATTTTACGCTCTGGGGTCGAAGAGCTTTCATAGACTCTCCCATGAGCCTGAGCCCTGTGCTGTGAGGGAGGGAGGCAAACTCCATCCGCCTTCACAGAGGCAGCCCGGAGGGCGTTGCAGAAGGGCACTCCCAGTGTCGCAGGAGACCAGCCTCCTCCACTGTCCCGTGAGCGGGCCCAAGACGAGCCCCGGGACGAGGCCACTGGGTCCCGCTTGAAGCACAAGGAGCATGGTTTCCTGGGTGAGGATTGGAGGGCCCAGTGCCTCAGCACAGAAATTATATTTAGTTAGGGAATCCCCCGGGCACATTTAAAAGGTGACTTGATTCACACATAAAAATGCTGATGTGTATACATTTTGTCCTGAAGACCAAGGTAAGCCTATATGGGCCTTACAAGTTCAAAGCTTTGGCCGTCTCTATGAGCAAAACGGAGCAAGAGTTGACATCCCAGGCTGGGGGACCCTGGACAGAGGGGTCCCGCCCGTGTCGGGACTACGCTCATAGCTGTGTGCGTGCCTGTTGGGTAAATATCCTTTGGACTGCAGACACAGGAGCCTCTGAACATCCCCCAGCAAATGTCTACATCAACGTTTATGTATTCCCTACCGTCGGAGCCCCTAATGCGTGTCGGACCCAACGCTGGGCACGTTACATGCGTGTACGTAAGCCTTGAGCTTTCGGGTAGGAATAGGTCCCTCTTTCAGGCTTCCGTGAGGAATTCTGAGGTCGCAAAGCTGTTATTCCACCCTCCCTGTGCCAAGCTGTGTCCTAGAGACACTGCTCTTGCTGAAGACACTACCCACTAGACTCAGAAGAGGATCTTGAGAGAGGCTCAGTGGAAGGACAGGTCTGCACCCACACGTTGTTTGCTCCACGTTCCATCCGGGAGCACACAGCGGAGCCTTCTGGCTTGAGCACGCTGGATTTACGCCCCCAGCAGCTGCCCTGGCTTCATTGCCGGGGGTCTGCGTGGAGGCGGAGTGGAAGGACTTCCCCATACAGCCCGCCCTCTCCACGGAGAGGAGTCCTCCAGGGGCTCGTCCGTACAGCTGTGTCCTTCTCACCGAAATCTACCCTAGATGTTTACGTGACACTTAAATACAAAGGAGACAGGAAGGAGGCTTCTTATCTCCTGAAGAACACACGAGGGTTTTCATTCTCATGGAACATGCGAATATTATGACTGATCGGGATTCCCTCTTTAAGTGGGGATCTCGGCCAGACTTGCAGCCCAGTTATGGTAAGCAAACAGGATCCTTTAGACGGGGACCATCCGAGAGAAACATAAGCAAACCACAGGTTTGGGGCTCGTCTTGGGCCCGCTCACGGGACAGTGGAGGAGGCTGGTCTCCTGCGATACTGGGAGTGCCCTTCTAGGAGCCACATTAAAGAAGTGAAAACAGACAGGTGGAATTAATAATGTGTCTCATTTAAACCTGATACATCGAAAACGTCTCTATTGTATTCTGCAAGCCATTTAAAATTTATTGAGATATTGTGCGTCCTGTTTTGGGGGTACTGTTTACACTCACCGGACATCTCGGATGGCGCACGAGGGCTCAACAGCCCTACGTGGCTAGTGGCTGCCTCACCAGATGGCATCGCTTTAGGCCCAAAACCCAAGTTCTAACTCGTCTCGGTCTTTTCTACCTACTCTATCCACTTCCTCTGACCTTGTTTTAATTGATGTGTTTTTTTGTTTTGTTTTGTTTTGTTTTGTTTTTTTCCTATTCTGTTGTACACATCCTTGTAAAGTGCCTCAGATCTGGTGTGGAAATGAGGTGGGTGGGGATGGAGTTGGAAAAGCCACCCTTGTTGACAGAAAACGTCCCAGCCCCGCTGACCAGTTCTCGTTCCTACCTAATTAGCATGTCTAGAAACACCCTCACCAAAGGTTTCTCTTCCTATATTTCTTAGCCAACTATGTTGTTCTCAGACCCCATTGGGGGGGAAAAAAAAAATGAGGTCTTTACCAACCTTTGTCCCAATGAGCTGAAATGTGAGCTCCTTCTAGATCCTTCTTCTGCTCTAAGGAGTGGTGATTCATGAGGGCGGGGACAGCCCCGGGCCTGGTCCCATTTTTGTGAAAACTGGAACCATCTCGTGCCCTGCCCGGGTTCGAGAAAGTGCCAGATATATTCCAGGCTCTTTGGGTCTCTCTCATAGGTGATAAATAATGTCGTTTGTTCACTCGTTCTCAACAAATATTTCCTGAGCACAGTCTACATGCCAGGCAAGGGAACAGCTTCCAAAGCTGACGATGGAGATAGAAATGGAGTGAGATGCTAGAGAGGTCCACAGCTCCTAAGTCAGGCCCGTGAACGCACGGGGTGGGGTGGGCGAGGATGTGGGGTGCCTGTCTGTGTTCAAGGCCCTAATTACAGCCTCACAGCTCAGAGAGGTCGTTGCCCAGGGAGGGACCTTACGGAATAGCTGTGTCGCTCCCAAGGGACTACTTAGTCTGGGGATTTATATCATTTATTTTGGATGATTTTTAGCATTTGGATCCAGAAAAAAAAAGAAAAGAAAAAAAGCACCTTATAGTCATCCATCTAAGTAAACGAGAGGATGTGTGTGGTTGCCTTTCAATCAAGTTAGAATGATTTTGAGATCTTAGAGACCACTGGGTCCGACCCTTCATCTTAGAGAAGAGGAGACAGACCTCAGGATTGGTGGGGGCCCTCAGCCACTGGTGGGGGCTGCAGACAGCCCCCACCCACCTCCTTCCCAAGCTGGGGTATTAGTAATCCCCTCTGACCCAAAGCCCTGCTCTCCATGCTCTGATATTGTCAAGCCAGCCACGACAAATCCCAGCCACAGAGTCGGAGGGGGGCCGACAGCTGGCCCACCTCCACCTCCTTCACGGAGTGGCAAGGACCAGAGGTCACCTCGTGGCTTCCTCGGCCCCAAGAAGCTCGTCCTGGTTAAACATCATAGAAATCCTCACTAGTAATACAACCTAAACTAGAATTTTCCTCCATCTTCATGTTTGCTTTTTTGGCTCTTTATGATTGCCAAGCCCTCTGCTGGACATCGGCTCAGTCAGCCCAGATCTCACCCTGGGAAACCCCCCAGGGGAGCTCTCCCCCACCCCCGCCCTGGGTTCCTTCCCACCCACCCCACCCCACCCCCACCCCCAGGAGGCGAGAGGAGGGCGCGTGGGCCCTGAGGGGCCCCGGGAGCGTGGCTGTACTCACTACGAATTCTGTGGGCGTCATGGTGGTTCCGGGGTGCGCTTGCGTCTGGAAAAAGACAGCCAGAGTCAAGATGAGGACTTGTTTGTGCGTGAACAGCCGCACACACGTTAAAGGTGGAGATTCCACGTTCAGTTTGTTCTCGTGGTGGGGGCTGGGGGAGGAAGCATCCCAAGCGGGGGTCGGAGTCCGCGGGAGGCTGACGGCCAGTCCCAGAGCGCCCCTCGATTCCCAAACCGCCCCCCCCCAACCCCAGTCAGTCACACGGGAGTGAGTGACAGCGGCCTCTCCACCGAGGACACTTTGTTTGGGGCTTCAGCATTTCCCAGCATGCCCTTTCCCGTTAGCTCCTTTCCTCTTGACTCCACGTCTCTGTCCAGGTCTGGTTTTGCTGACTAATCCTCCCCTCCCCCACCTCCACCCTTTTTATCAACCAAGGGGCTCGGAAGGATGACAAGGCACCAGGTGACTTGGGAATGCTCTGGACCGGATTCCTCAGAGGAAGGGCCTCTGGGTCACCAGGTGGCAGGAACACGGGGGGGTGCTGTGGCATCTGCCAGCATCGGGGTCCCTGTCCCGGACACGCCCAGCGCCCCAGCACCTATCTGTGTGCTCTGTTTACAAGCTCAGGGAAGGGTAATAACCGGCCTTACTGTCTCTGACCCGTGACTCCAGCAGATAAAGGTGATCCTAGGTATGTTTTGCAAAGAAAAGAAAGTTCCAGGGCCTTCTGGCTGGCCTACCTCGATCCCGGCTGTTGTCTTCATGGGTTCTGAATCTCTGTGAAGCCACACCCCCGGAAGGCCAAGGGAACAACAGCTCGACCCGCTTCAAGGAAGGGTCTGCCCCTGAGCCGGGCTTGCCTTGTACACCTCCAGCATGCACCGAAGAAGCGTGCCCCGTACCACACCCCAGGGTTCCAGAAGGAAGCAGGCTCCTTCATCAACCCAAACCTGACCCGTTGGTTTCCTTCCCATAGCACGGCATCCGGACTCACCCGGCTTTTCCGGAAGTCCAGAGATGTTCAAGACCATATGGTGTGGTACAACCCCTTTGGAAAACCATTTGTCAGTTTCTCAAAAAGTGATGCCTATGCTCACCGTGTGACCTAACCAACCCGCTCCTAAGAATTTCCCCAAGAAAAATGCAAGCACATGTCCACACAAAGACTGCTCCACGAATGCTCGTGGCAGCTTTATTTGTAATAGCTGACTCCTGGAAACAAGCCAAACGTCCACCGAGCATAATGAATGGAGAAGCAAAATGCAAATTATCTCCACAATGGAACAGCGATGAACGACTGATACACACACAGCAACACGATGGATCGCAAAATAATTATGCCAAGTGAAGAAGCCATGTCAAAAAAAAAGTGTATCCTGTGTGAGTCCACGCACATAAACTTCTAGAAAACGCAAACTACTCTATAGTGACAGAAAGCAGATGAGTGATTTCTTGGTGTGAGACAGAAGCCGGGGATCGGGCAGGGGTAAGGGCAGGAAGGGTGCAGAGGTGTCTGAGGAAGTCCTGTGGGCGATAAATATGTTCTCTCCATGGACTGTGTGATGGTTTCACAGGTGCACACGTGTCAAAACTTATATTCTGCACTTTCAACGTTGGCAGTTGATTATAGTTGGACCACAATAGAGTGGTTAAAGTGAAGAAAGGAAAAAAAAAAAAAGCAAGATCTGATGAAAATTTGGGGGGGTTTTCTTCATTCCTCAGAGTCATATCTGGCCATTAACAGGCAAGGAGAAAGGCAGCCGTAACTTCCTCCTTGCAACCTTCCTGCCAGCAGCTCCTCCAAAGTGCCTGGTGTCGTTCTATGGGAATTGATGGCTCAGTACAGACTCATGTTTCTTTAAGATGGGACTAGATGTCAGATCATTTGCGTGTATGTGTATCTGAGGTTCACATACGGATTTCCTGGCTCCGTCTGCTGAAATGGACCTAAAAGCAATGACACACAGCAGAACGAGCATCTCGTGCCTGGATCTTGCTTTCTCATAGTTTTTTCTGCACCAAAAAAAGAACCAGGACTCCTTGGAGAAATGGGTGATTCCAGAGCCTGGGCAGGGAAGTGGCAAGAGTTGCAAGATGAACCTGGACCTGCTTTTTGTACCAAAAAGCAAGGAAGTGTCTTAAGGACCAGGAGGATTTTTCAGAAGGACATAGGAGCCAACTTGATGGGCCAAATTCATAGCCAGATCTGAGGCCATTAGAGCATCTAATTGAATGATGATAGCAATCACTGTAGAACATTTAATTACGTGAGGATCCACGAATCCAGACCGAGGAGAATAAATGAATGAATAAATTAATGAGGAGAAGAGAAAGGTATTCTTATGGCGCCAACTAATACATCTAGAAGGAATAATGGGATTAGGAAAGCACCAGTGGGTGTCAAAATTAATGGGTGAATGAGGAATAAGTTATTTACCTCATCTCAAAGGATCTCGCCCCAAATTACATATCGCTCATTGAGTGGTTTATTCTCTCTTTGCATTTTTTTTCTGACTCGTGTGCTAAAACAGTACAATCTTTTTAAAAACTGCCCAGTTAAGTGTGGAAGAGTCCCAACTCAGCTGATTTAATGTTGTTAAAACGTGGGGAACAGGGTGATCGGTTTTGAGATATTCGTTAGGAAACACTTCATAAATTTCTAGCACCCGTGGCCTACATCACCACCTCCTTTGCATGAAGAGACGAAATATGAATCAAGAAACAAAATCCCAAAGAAAGGAGCCCCATAAAGAAGGAATGACTTTGAACAGGGTTAGCTAGTTTTCGGTGAAGAATAGGAATCGGTGATGATGATGTTGGTAAGAGTTTGGGGAAAAGGCCTCCACACTGCTGTGGGGAGTGTAAATCTATGTGATCTTTTTGGAGGGTTAAGCCAAAATTTACAAAGCATAACAGCTCTGACTCAGCAGGTCGTCTGCTGGGAACATACCCTACATTCTCACAAAAAACATAAAGATACAGCCGCAGAGATATATGTTGCATCTTTTTTTTTTTTTTTAGCAGAACAAAAAAACTAAAAACAACCTAAATACCCACGGATTGGTAATAGTCTTGCATCTGTTCAATAAACCACCTGTAGTCAATGAATAGAATTAAAACAGACCTCACGGTGACACAAGGATGTCACCGAGAATATTGGGTAAAACATGCGAGGTATAGAAGTCTGTGTTGCGTGATCTTTTCAAAAAAACACACGTAAAAGTCTGTGCACTTCACTGCCGGTTAGGACTGACACATTTTCTGGACGGCGACCGAACCGATGGGGACCAGTGGAAAGTGAGACTTTCATTTTTTGCTAGGTGTTGTAAGCTATTTAAACGCTTTGCTTCGTGCATAACATTTTATTTTAAGAGCTGTCATAAAAATAACTGATCAGCTTTTTTTTTTTTTTTTTAAAGCCTGGTGCTCTTCCGGTTCATACACCTGTTTGCAAAAGCGCGTCCACAGGAGGAACCCAGAGCCCACTCCAGCTGGAGAGCAACTCGCAAAAGCAGAGCGAGTCTTGTGACGAAATGATCCGAGGCTCCTCTGTGACTTGGAAACCCTGCGCTAGCTTTGGTCAAGATGTACCTGCCTTCCATGGTAAAGGGGTTTGCAGCTCATAGAAAATGTCGAAAAGAGCCAGAGAATAAGAGCAAACTCTCTTCCTGCTCACACTCACCATCTAAAGACATACCCTACCCATGGCCTGTCTATTTCTCTCCATTCCCTGTCAGAATACTTATTGAAGACATTATTTCACAAACTACCAAGTCTCTGTGCTTGCTTTCATTTTCTTCTTGCCTCTGAGGAGGAGAGAAAAAGCCACGTTTGGCAAAACTTACTGAAAGCGAGGAACCCCACAACGGCCTGTTGGGAGGACACCGGCGTTGGCCTCAAATCGCTCCCTCGCCCGCTCCGTGTGCCCTCGTTGTGGGCGCTGTGGCAGCACCGTGGGGTGAGGTGGTGGGGGAAGCACAATGGAGCAGAAGTGAAGGCCCCCATCGGCCCCTTGGTCCATCCCTTTCTGCCCGTGGGACCTTGGCAAGGAGCTTACGTGTCCTTGTCTGTCACATGGAGGTGACAGCCCCACCTGCTCCGAGGGCCGATGGGGAGGGTCAGGAGCAATGCTGTGCCTGAGTGCTCTCTGCGAAGTGCAGGAGCTCTGCGAGAAGATCACGGGGCCGTTCTGCAGCCCGCGGCTCTGCTCTTCAACGTGCCTCGACACCTGATCCATTTGCTCGGCTTAAAAAGGGTGCGAGACGTGGTCTGTGGCCTCAGAAGCTCACGTTCAAGTACCATAGATACGTCACGGCTGCAGATAACCAGCAGTAGTAGGTGTTGTGACGTGCTTTGGGAATTGGCACAAAGGAAGTCATGTTTTCCCAGCAGTGGGGGAAACCTGGGAGGACTGCATTGAGGAGGTGACATTTTTTTCAGGCCCTTGAAGGCTGCAGAGCATGGGAACGTGTGATGAGAGAAATCACGACAGCCAGAAAGTGTGAGGTGCATGCAGGGGCCCTGCAGGTAGAGGGAAAGGCAGAGAGCTGCTAATTCTCCAAAAGCGTCAAGTGTGTATTAGAAAAGTGAGCCTAGAATCTGTGATCCTCCAGCCATTATTTTTCTATCCTCTGCTGTTCTCAAGTACCCAACATGAAAATCAGCCGGGAGTCGCTGTGGACACAGCCGCTGCCCATGTCCACAGCCTCCGTGGCCCACAGTGGCCCAGGGACATGTGGGTCCTCACTTTGAGCTTTGTCAGGTTTGCCACGGGGTCAGGCACCCTCCCAGCCTCCACCCCCATGGGCACTGCCCTGGGCCCTGGGGGGCTCCCCATGAGCGGGGTGCATGCGAGTGGGGTACATGCGAGGGGGCTTCGGAGCAGATAGACAGACAGATATTGGAACAAAGAATCCGTCAGACTCTGAAATGGCAGACTAACTTCGGTTCATTCAGCAGGGGTGGGGGGTAAAGGGGGGAGACGGGCTCCCAGGTTGCACCACATCTCAGCCCAGCACCCAACAGGCAAACCTGACCCCCGATGCGCCAGCCGGCTGTGGAGCAACCGCTAAGAACTAAAGAGCTTGGTACGTTTGAAAGGACAAAACAGCTTCGCTGATGAGCCATCTAAAAATAGAATAGCATGGCTTCTTTTTTTTTTCTGATTATAAAGGAGTATTTTCACAATGTACAGAGAAAAAATCCCCCCAAAGCAGACATATAGAATGAAGAAAATAGAAACTCATCAAACACCTCTTCCCTAATTTAGCCGTTGTTAACCTTCTGAGATGCTTCCTTTTAGATTTTTCTCTGTAACACGATCACACACACACACACACACGACACTTTTAACAGTAAGGAAATCAGACTACACAACTTTCCATCTTGCTTTCTAATCAACAATCTCTCACGGACCACTTTTCATGTCAATTCCACGAAGAGCTATGTCATCTGATTGGATGGCTACCGGTTATTCCATTGTCTGGATAAGTTACAATATATTTAACCCATCACCTCTTGGTGCAAAGCTTGTTTCCAAATTTCACTGCTACAAAGAACACTGCCTGGCATCCTTTCCATGGGCAATTTCTCAAACCCAAGGACCTCATGGAGGCTTCCCTTTCCCAGCCCCTGGCCAACTTCTTGTCACCTGTCCCCAGCACCTGTTTCTCCCTCCTTTAAGGTACAACTCACAGGACAGACAGGCTGCCCTGTGTGGATAGGAGGGCACCTTATCACTCATCCTAGCAGCCCGAGCAATGCACCACCTGCTAGCTTCTGGCAAAGTGCCCGGTGCTCACGACCACGAAACGAATGAGTGGAAGCACAACGGAGGACACAGGTGACACTGGGACAGGGGAGGAGGAAGAAGGACGGTACTCACCGTGGAGGACACCGTGTGAGAGGCTCCAGGGGAAGGTGACCCCACCAGCTCTGTGTCTGGGTGGAGGGGGCAAGTCTTCTATGAGTTCTGTGCAAGCAGCAACTTAGTAAAAAAAAAAAAAAAAAAAAAAAAAACACCAGAAAGGAAGCTAGGCCACCCCTGTCTGTCTGTGTTGTCACTGGTGGGGTGGCTCAGGAGGGTGGGGAGTAGGGAGTCACCAGCTGCAGCTTCCAGCAATCAGCAGACTCAATGATTGGCAACCAGAAATGAAAAACCTAGAACTGCTGGGCTCAGGGAAAACCATCGTCTTTGAAGAAGCTTGTACAGATCGATCATCTTGTCCTAGACAGCACAGCTACCCACAGGGAATGGGGGCGCAGGGCGTCCCAGCGAGAGAGGGCGTCCTCGTCAGGCTCGCCAAGGGTTGCTTGGGGTGGCACTGTCCGCACGGGGCTGGGTGGGAATGTCACCCCAGCACTTGTCCATCGCCACGGAACCCTTTTGGGCCTTGACAGATGTGCTACCTAACCCCGCGGAGCTGTGTCGTCCGGGACGGCAGCTGCTCGTCACGTGTGACTTGTTAAATTGGAATTGGTTCAGATGAAAGCACACGCTCCGTGTTTCAGAAGTAGTCAGTCAGCCGCCCGTAGGGGCCACAGGGGTCGACCCTGCCTCCCAGTCCTGGACGTTCTACCGAATGGCGCTGCTTCTGAAGGTCCACGTATGAGGCCTGCGTGGGAACGGGGGGCGCGGGGGGCCCATGGACGCCTTAAAACTGGGGCCAGCTACAGCAAGACTTTATTCTGACATGGCCACTCTCCATCAGATACATCCACACGGGTGACAGGTTTCCTTTTCTTAATCATAGGTGTTTTAGATGCAATTTCGCAAAAGCCTAACTATACAAGATGTTATATTTTTCATGAAGCTCACGGACGACATCTTCCCGGCCAAGGCTATGTTGGGGGGGGCCTCGGGTCACAGCAATGCTGGATCCACTTGGGGTGCAAAGGAGAGACCCAAGCTGATTTCTTGTGGTGATTACGGCAGATCCCCTCTTTTTAAATATTAGTTCTGGGGAAAACTCACAGCCACAGTGCAGGGGAGACCGAGCTCCTCTTTCCAGGTCTTTCTCATCCCAGGGGGCTCGGTGGTGCCCTCGGCACCCCCACCCCCAGCCATGCGGCCCGTCGATCGCCGTTCACTCAGGCAGAGCAGGGCAGAGCAGAGGGATGCGTCAGACGCAGCCAGAGTTGCTGTCTCCATGGGAAAGACCAGCGATTCACCCTTGAGAAAGAAAGGCACAGACCGTGAGCAGTCAGAATGAAAGCGATGGGTGATTCAGCGGCCTGGCGGGAGCCCAGTTCCCTGCCCTCGTCCCACACTCGCTGAGCGTCGTGTGTGTCTAAAACCGTCCTGGCTGAGATGCTCTGGCCTTTCACTTCTCCCTCTGCGATTATGGGCAGAAAGGAAGGGGGCAACGGAGGGAAGAGAATGCTCCCTTCACTCATTTTCTGGCCGGCGTGGGTCAGGAGGGCGGTGGATTTGCTCCTCCCCTGTGTGTGGCCGGGAGCTGGGAGACACTCAGGGTTCCAGGAGGCTGCGACGGGCACCCACTGTCGATGCGGGAAGATGCCGTGCTTTTCTGCCTTCTCTTGGCTCGGGCCGTCTCTCCCCCAGGTAAGGGCACGGTGAGCAAACACTGCTGGCCCACGATGGTTGGGCGAGGCAGTGGGAGGAAGGGAAGTGGGGGAGGCGGTCGGGAGAGAAGGAAAGGAGGAAGCATGCCATCGTGGGAAGGAGACTGCCTTCACTGTGTGAGCCCCGCGGTCCAGGTGAGGCAGACACACTCAGGCAGCATCCAGCCCTGGCAGAGCTGCTTTAGGACCCGCAGGTCCCCTCCCCTGGAACGCAGAGAGGAGGCGTGAGGCTGGGAGGCAGGAAGATGCCAGGAAGTGGTAGAGAGAACTCATTTCTCACAGGAGCCTGGGACAGAGGTGGTTCTTTTTGCTGTCGTTCAGTTGAGGCTCATTCCTGGGAGGGACATCTCCATGCCTTTCTTTTCCTTACGGTGTTTCTCCCTTGGTAGGGTGACTCCGAGAGGAGGCAGGCTCCTTTGGGCAGCGGGCATTTCTCTTTGCATGCTTATCCTGCCGGAAGTGAGCCCCAGAGAGCAGGGCGGCGTGTGCATCGTCCCCTCCGGGTCCCAGGGCCAGGTGCTGCGCCTGGAGCTAAGGGCGTGCAGGGGATAACTGTGGGATGGAGCTGTGGTCCAGCGTTTCCATGGCGACCGGTGCCATCGGGAGGGTCAGGCCCAGGTTCTCTCTCGCCCGTTCCCACGTTCCTAATGTCTCACACGGTTTTTGCGTCTATCCTCTCCTTTCTCAGTTTTCCATATTTACACTGGATTTCGGGTCACGTTCGTTCTGCTCCTTCCTGAGGCTTCCGTGCATTTCCAGAAGCATGGGGCTGGGGGCAGGAGGGAGTCTTTGGAAGAGGACGGTGCTAGATTTCTCCTCTTGGGTGATTAAAGCCTCATCTTAACCTCCCAGGGGACTCCAGAGTGTCTGGAGGGGTGAGAGGTCGTCGGGGGCGAGGGTCTGGTCCCCGGGGGCAAAGTTCCAGGGAGTAAAACACAAAAAGACTCTCCTTTGCCCACCAGCGCCACGAGGACGGGGACCCTGGGGTCTTGGCCAATGACATTGCAGGAGCTTTTAACAACCCTTCGATTGTATCGCTGGTTAAAATGAAACTCCTCTGAGTCCCGGGAATCTAGCGTTGAGCTCTCTGCAACAGTGGGAACGGCCTGCGTCATCCTGACTCGGGGTGCAGCCGCCAACCACACGCAGCTAACGAACACTTACACTGCGATTGGGTGGCTGAAAAGTTGATTTTTGAAATTTTCCACTGCGTTGCCACTGGTTCGAATGCAAACGTAAACAGCCACCTAGAGCTCGTGGCCACCAGAGGGGACAGCGCTGGTCTACACAGACCCGCCTTTCAGCAGCTAGTATCTCCATCTCTGCCTTAGGACGGCTCTGCCCGCGATGCAAGCCACAGGCAGCTGGTCCGTGGCCGAACTACTCTCCTCTGCTTGAGGGCAGAGTCGCCGTGAGGAACCACGGAGAGCTGGGAGGCTGGTGAGGAGGCAGCTGTCGGAGACAGAGCATATGAATGAATGAATGAATGAATGAATGAGTGAGTGAATGTCCACACCCTGCAGCAGCATGGGACACGGCTGTAGGGCCCACAGGAGCTGGCAAAAGATGGGGAGTTGCAGGAAGTGGGGAGCAAGGTCCCTTGCAGGCTCTGGAAAGACTGGGGGGCCTTTCACAGGGAGGGGACGCGAGAGGAAATGTTGGTTGTAGCAGACGGTGACACAGTGAGCGCTGGACGGGACATGGTTGAGGTGCAGAAGGGAAGGTTCCCGGAGCCCAGCGTCGGGGGGCGGAGGTCAAGAGTTCATCGCAGGCCAAGCTCTTGCAAAACATCAGCTATTCATAAGGGAAATTCACCTTCTGAGGTTTTGTGCTTGTAGCACGTGCATCGTGAGACAAGTTGCAGGATCTGCGATTTTATTTGCTTCACTTGTTAATGATAAAAAAAAAAAAAAGCCATCCCTTCTGCCCTGACATGCTTCATCTCTTTGGAAAATCCCATGTGAGTCCCTCACTCAACATATGTGTGTCAAATTCCCACCATGTGCCAGCCCTGATCTAAGAGGTAGGACTATAGCAGTAGAGACAGATAATATTCCATTAAATGACAGAGAATTAAAGCAGAGAGATGATGGGGTGACTGACGGGCTTGAGAAAGGCTCGCTACAGAGGTAGCATTGAGGACAAGAAGTTCTCATAATGATGAAGATCGGGGTGTCCTTTCCCAGAAGAGGGAACAGGTGGCAGGAAGAGCTTGACTGGTCCAAGGATGAGGAGACCAGCAAGCCGGGGACAGATAGGTGTGAGGGGCAGCCAGAGAAACAGCGGGGCCCCATCGAGTGAGGACCTGAGGCCAGGGTCTGCAGTTTTGATCTGATGCCACGTGTGATGGGAAGCCACCGAAGGCATTTGTGTACGGAACGGCACCATCTGACTTCCACGTGTAGTGGCCCGTGGGCTGCTGTGTGGGAAACCTCAGGGCGAACAGCAGAACCTCACAAGGTCTCCGAAGGCTCTCTCCGCGTGAGGCCCACCCACCGAGACCAGCTGGCTGGCTGAGGGCTTCCCCTTAGCTGGGCCACCCCATGGGCCAGAACCCTGTGCTCCGCCTGCCACTGTCCCTTCTCCTGCTTCTGCCTCTGAGGAGATAAGATTCCTGCCACTCTGTGATCCCCGTGGTCCAAGTGAGGCAGGGACACTCAGGCAGCACCCAGTCCTGGAAGAGCTGCTTCAGGACTCCCAGGGCCACCCCCCACCCCTGAGATGCAGAGCGGAGGTGGGAGGCTGGGAGGCGGGAAGATGCCAGGAAGTAGCTGAGAGAACCTCTCGTTTCCCAGAGGAGCCTGGGACCTACGTGAACTCAGAGCGCTCATACCCGCACCCCCGCCATCTCCCGACGGCCCAGACCGAGGGAGGGAACCACACTGCCTGCACTTTGCCGTTGCAGCGACGATGACAGCTATGCAGCCGGATTCGCTGACAGGCTTGAAAAAAAAAAAAAGACTTTATTTTTTAGAGCAGTTTTAGGTTCACAGCAGATTGGAAGAGAAGGTACAAAGAGCTCCCACATATCCCCCCATGAGCCACACACGTGCCACCTCGCCCCACTGTCACCACCCCCCACCCGAGGGTCACACGTGTTCCAGTCGGTGAACCTACACTGACCCATCATAGCCACCCAAAGTCCACAGTTCACAGGAGGGGCCACTCTCGTTGGTGTCATCCCATGGGTTTGCAAATGTGTAATGACGTGTGTGTATCTACGATCACAGTGTCACACGGGATAGTTCCAGTGCCCTCAAAATTCTCTACACTGATTCATCCCTCCCTCCCCACAACCCTTGACAGCCACGGATCTCTTACTGTCTCCAGAGTGTGGCCTTTTCCAGAATGTCATACAGTTGGAATCAGACAGTCTGTAGCCTTTGCAGCTTGCCTTCTTCCACTTAGTAATAAGCATTTAAGGCTCCTCCATGTCTTTCCGTGGCGTGATAACTCATTTCTTGTTAACACTGAATAATATTCCATTGTCTGGATGGACCACGGTTTATTTATCCATTTACCTGCTGAAGGGCATCTCGGTTCTTCCAAGGTCTGGCAATTATGAATAAAGCTGCTATGAACATTCATGTGCAGGTTTTTGTGTGGACATAAGTTTTGAACTCCTTTGGGAAAAATCCCAAAGGACACGACTGCTGAATCAAATGGTACATATAGTTTTGTAGGAAACTGCCAAACTGTCTTCCGAAGTGGCTGTGCCAGCAACGAATGAGAGTTCCTGTTGCTCCACATCCTCACGAGCATTTTGTGTTGTCAGTGTTTTGGACTTTGGCCACTTTAATACGTGTATAGTGATAGCTCATTTTAATTTGCATCTCCCTGATGACGTGATAGGGAGCATATTTTCGTACTGTTATTTGTCATTTGTTTACCTTCTTTAGTGAGACGTCTGTTGCGACTTTTGGCCCATTTTCTAATCAGGATGTTTGTTTTCTTACTGGTGAGTTTTAAGAGTTCTTTCTGTATTTTGCATAACAGCCCTTTATCAGATGTGCAAATATTTTCTTTCAGTCTGGCTTATCTTCTCATTCTCTTGACATTTCCTTCTAAGAGCAGAAGTTTTTAAGTTTAATAAGGTCTAGCTTCTCGGCCCTTTCTTTCAAGGATCGTGCCTTTGCTGTCGTATCTAAAATGTCATCGCCATACCTGACGCCATCTAGGGTTTCTCCTGTGTTATCTTCTAGAAGTTTTATAGTTTTGCATTTTACATTCAGTTCTGTGATCCATGTTGAGTTCATCTTTGTAAAAAGTGTGAGGTGTGTGTCTAGATGATTTTTTTTGCGTGTGGCCGTCCAGATGTTCCGGCATCATCTGTGGAAGAGACTGGCTTAGCTCTGTTGTCTCACCTTTGCTCCTTTGTTAAAGTTGCCTATATTGATGGGGGTCTATTTCCCAGCTATCTATTCTGTTATATTGATCTGTTTATCTCCTCTTTCCCCAGTACCATGCTATCTTGATTACCGACAGGCTTTATTAACGTGGGGGCTTTTTGTAACCCTAACAACCATTAAACATTTAACTTCTCTTCCTATAAGAAATGTATATTAAAAATGGACCCTCCTCCCAGAGCCCCCCGACTGGCCCCCCAGTTGTTTCCATGATGTTGACCTTCATACTGTCCCCGACCTTGTCCACGGATACTTGACAACTTTCTCAGAAACTGAAAGTTCAATGGCTGGTGTTTTTTAAAAAGTCAGAAAATTTCCACGGGATTAAAATAGCTGTGTCAAAATGTCCTCAGGCTCAAAATGGCCACAATAGAACAACCACATCAAAAGGCCGGGTCCCTACAGTAGAAGCTCAGAGAAGAGCTTCTTGGAGGGAGGCCGTGGAGCCAAGGCCTCCAGGCTCCTGTGGCCTCCTTATAGCCACACAGCTGCCGAGCACACGGGCGCTTCGTGAGCTTTTACCCGTGGAAACGAATTCAGACCCCATCGCGGGCTTCAGAGTACTCATGGGGTTCCATCCGAGAAATAAATGCTCGGTTTTCAATATTAACCATATTTAGGAAAAAAAAAAAAAGAGAGAGAGAGAGCCCCAAAATAAAGTATAGCATCTATCCCAAACCGAGTCCTATGGCCCAGAAGTATTCAATATATCTCAGGCTGCAGAACTTGGGACACCCATATATTTGTTCCCTTTCTCTGACATGTATTCGTGATGCCTTTCCCCCACTATAGTCAAGATTACTTAAGAGGGAGACAGCCATCTTGGCTTCTGCCTGGGCTGTCTGGTCTCCGGGGGGCTCTGAGCAGTGGCTGAGGCATAGTTCCCCTTCCTCTCCTCCATCCTGCCACCTCTGACGTGACCCATCCTTCCTTTCTGTTGGCCGTAAAGATTTAGCTCATTTCTCTTTTTGTGTTAAGGCCCCTGCTATCTGCCCAATTGCTTGAACATTCCTCCACCCACTGCACCCCTGGAAATGGCCAAGGAAGAGAGTTGAAAAGTCCACACGCTGTGGAACAGGGCTGGGATGAAAAGGTCGCAGTGAGGGCATAAAAAGTTAATGCAGGGAAGAGCCAAGCCAAGGCCCGATCTTAGCACGTGCTCAGTGAGTGGTACTTTCTGCTGAAGGGTGTCGCCATGATGTCATGGTTATATCCAGGGTCTGTCCAATTCTGGCCTTCATCTCAGAACTTCAGTTTCCTCTTCTGTAAAACAGGCCATTCACGTCTGTTCCCTAGGATTGCCGTCACGTTTGCTTTCGGAGAGTTTGGCGATCGGCAAGTGCCAAAGCGGCAATACTGGGTCTTCTTTTTTATTAGATTTTATTTCTAAATATTACAGAGACATTTGACAAATGGACCGATGCGGGCATATCGTTCAAAGTATAGCACCGGAATTATCAGGTGTGTCTCCATATCGCACCCTAGTTTCCCCTCCCAGAAGCCTCTCCTCTTAATGACTCTGAAGCATCTTGGGGCTTTCCCAGGACTCACTCGCCCATCCCTGGGGGAGAACAGTGTGGGCTTCCTCTTGATGGTGCTCCCCACTCTTCTTCAGGAAACGAGAAAATAAATAAATGTTCCGAGTACCTAGTCTGCGCCAGGAGCTTTACAAATATCACCTCAATTAAACCCCGTAGTAACTATGAGACAGAGAGTGTGCCCTTTTTAAAAATAAGGAAGCCGAGTCTGAGCAGCGAACCGAATTTCCTGAGAAGCGCTCTGCCTGAAATAAGCAAAGTGTATCAGTTGGCTATTGCTGCGTAACAAACCAATCCACACTTTAGTGTCTTAACATGATGACTGGCGTTTAACTCGTGATTCTATAAATTGCAATTTAAGCTGGGTTTACCTGGGCAGTTGATCTGATCTCAAGTTTTTAATGGTTAAAAAAAATAAGTACCTGGGTAGAATGTGTGTGTTTTTCTTTTCTCACTAATATTTATTCTTCATCACAGTCTAATCTCGTCCTAGTGCTGACCCTCGGCTGTGACGAGGGTGATCTTTCTGAGACCTCAAAGCCCCGCAGCTGGTACCACCCAGGACTTCCGCGTCACGTGCCTTCAGAAGCCCCCCGGCACACCTGAGCGTTTCTGAGTTTCCTTTGACTTTCCCCACCCCCCAGCAGCTTGAGAAGAGACCACAGCCACAAACCAACTACAAAACCTCCCAGCATCTGTTTACTCCCCCAGTTAAAGGTTCTCTGACGAACTTATCTGCAGCCCAATGGCGCTAGGTGTGTTCCCCAGAGCAGCAGCAGCCTCAGCCCCACTGCACCAGGAGCTCTGGGGATGGGATGGGCAGTCCCGTGCTTCAGTAAGCCCCCCATGGGTCCAGATGGCCCCCTGTTCTCTTGCCAGGTTTGTCTGTCACAGATGTCTTCCTCAGTGACAGCTTCAGCTTCCCGGCCACTCTCAAAAAGCGCCCTGGGCCTGTTTTCTTAAAATGTCTGGAGTCTCTCCCTACCCAATCTGTAGGAACGATATTTTAAATCAGAGGGTTAAAGAGATTGTGTCATACACATCCAGCTCCTTAGTCCACACCACATGCCACCTTTGGAGTTTCTTTACTCCCTGGCCTCACTCACACCCTCTGGAACCAACTACAGAAAGGATGGGTCTCCCGCCCCCTTCCTCCTCAGCCCCCCTGCACCCCACAAGTGCCCCGTTCTCTCAAGTCAATGTTCTCGAGTCAATGAGCCTGGGCCTGCCCCTCCTCGCCGCCCCCTTGCCTGCTCCTCTGTCTCTGTCACCACCCTGAGCGATGAGCCCCTCCGATAACCTCAGACGAAGGCCACAGACTGACGTCACTTCCTTAGACAGGCAACTGACAAGCATGAGCCCAAATCCCCAGCTCCCACCACAGAAACGATTTCTACGGGGAAGAGCTGGCCCCGGGATTGCAAACCAGGCCCGCGGCAGAAGTGACAGCCAGATGCGGCCGTTGGCTGGAAACGGCCCTCCTTGCTATCGGGCGTCTGGTCGACGCACCTCACTTCTCTTTGTCTTTCATCTTGGTCTTTGCCATCTTAGGGGCTTCGTTGGCTTCGTTCCGTTTGCTGAGGGTGTGTGGGTGTTAAAGGCACGCATGGAAAAAACATGCACACGCACACACACACACACTCACCACAGGCTTTGTTTCTTCATTCCTATGCAAGCAGACGCTTTCATGACTTTCTGAAAAAAAAAAAAAAAGAAATAATAATAAAACCTGTTCCTACTTGCTTTTTGCAATTTCTCTTAGAAAAGACTTCTGCTCCTACAAACTCTAAAAAAAAAAAAAAGACAAATAACCCCCATCTTAAAATGGACAAATGTATGAAGAGGCAGGTCCCGGATGAGGGAAGGAAAGCATCGGAAAAGATTCTCGAGCTAAGTAGCAAGCGGGACGACGCAAGCAGGTAAACAGCAACGATAATCCGATCGCCCCGCAAACAGGTACATCTTTGTGAGTTTCACACTGAGCACTGGCGTGGGGAACCCACCCTGAGAGTTCTCCCACTCCCGGGAGTATGTGAACTGGTTCGGCCACATCGGGAAGGGATGATGGCAGGATCTGCTGACATGTGAGGGTGGCACCCCTGTGTCCCAGCAATTCCACGATGGCGTCCCCTTTAGAGACTGTCCTTGCGTGCCCTCAAGGAGGGGCCTTATGTTGGTGGAGGTAGAAAACAACCTACGTGTCCGTCACTAAGACAGTGATTTCATGAGGGATGGTCTACGCATTCTATGGAATTCTATACAGTCGCTGAAAAAGAAGGCGGTGGGTCTGTCTTTGTGACACTGAAAGATCTCCAGGGTCTTTGCTGAACGGACAATGCAAGTCGCAGGTGGCGTGTTCGATGCAGTGGCATTTCTGATGGAAACAAGACAAAGCACCACGATGACGTTATCTGTATGTCTAGGGACACGTTTATGGTTGTAATTGCAGAGAAAAGACTTTGGAAGGGGTCAGACTTAAGTGATCACCGTGCTTTCCTCGAGGAAGCAGTCGGGGGTTGGTGGGAGGTGGGCAAGGGGAGTTTAGTTTTGTAATCACTGAATATTTTACTGTATCCAGAAATAAACGGCATTGTTATAGAATTAATATTAAACGCTTTAGTATTCTAACAAGGGTTTCTATCTGTTCAGTAGCACAAAAGATTCGGTAACTTATTTTGAACATTACGTAGACTTTG
>PVKZ01007564.1:0-22008 GCA_004027375.1 Macroglossus sobrinus | reverse complement strand
AACCCCTACCCCCACCCTGCTGCTGATGGAAACCACAACAGGTCACTCCTCTACCTAAAGCCCTTACATAGCTGCCTGGTGCTCAGGAGATAAAACCCTGAATTCTCACACTGCCCTGCCCCATCTCCTGCCATTCCTTCCACTCTTTATTTTATAACCACGCATAGAGCTCCTTCCTATCTCTGAGAATTTGCACATACTGTACATTCTGCCTGGAGCGCCATCCTCACCCCCAGACAACCTCCTTCACCCTCCTAAAGCCCACCCCCTAGAAGTTTCAGCTGACATGGCACTTCCTCCAGGAGGCCAGCCCTGATTTCCCATCTAAAGGCAGTCGTCCATCCAAGGTGCTTTAGCACCATGCCTTGTTTATTTCCTTACATCATTCATCACTATGTGTAATTACATATTTGCTTAAATGTGTGTTTGTTTAATGTCTGTTTTCCCCACTAGAATATAAGCTACCTGAGGGCAAAGGTATGTATGTGTCTTTTTCACTACCATGTCTCTTGTCCTTGGTATGGGGCCTGGTCAGCGTTTGTTGAATGAATGTTTCTGAGTGCTTGTTCTTTTCCAGGCCTTGTGCTCAGTGATGGGCATTCAAAGTTGATAGGACACACTGAAGAGCCCAAACAGATTCCAGAAGGCTGTGTGCCTTCCTGGTGATGTGACCCAGTGAGGAAGAGCTCACCCCACCACAGAGGAGGAAATCTAGACAAATGAAGGGTGTTTCGCCCGTGAGGAAGAAGGGAAAGGACTCTGCAGGCAGAGGGCAAAGCATGAGCAAAGGGCAAGCGACATGAAAGCTCACCACCTGTTTAGGAAGAGGGTGTAGACCCAGGTGGAACACAGGTGTGCGGTGAGACGGGAGGAGGTGGGCTGGAACGTTTCACCGAGGCTCCACTGTGATGGGTCAGGAGCTGGAATATTTTTGTTGTTTTCTGTTTCTTTGTATCCCTAGTCCTTCTCTCATGCTGGCCATATAGTGGAAGCTCAATGGAAAATACCATATGTAAATTGATAGTACTAGATGTTACCTCTTTTACAGAAGGGGAACCAATGGTTCTAGATTCAAACGTGACTACCCTTCCACCTTCTTATTCTCTTTTGTCATATCCATTGGAAGTACTTTGTATTACTTAGGAGAAGCTAAGCTGCTGTAATACAGAAGACTCCTCCCCCAAATCCATTCCATGAAAAAACAAAGAAATTTCTCTTTTTGTGTCATCACTTTGGGTAGATAGACCTACTCACTCAAGGTTCATTCCATCTTGTTTCTCCACATTTCCGAGGGTATTATTGACCTGTTCACGGGTGAGGCTGGGTCTCAGCCATGTCCTGGTTGTAGACAGAGCAGGTGGGAGCAGGGAAGAGATCAAGGAGGAGATGGGTCCATTGCCTTAAAGGCTCTGTCTCAAAGCACACATCACTTTTACTGGCATCCAATTGGCAAGAACTTGACCTACCTACACAGAAGGCCAAAAAGTGTAGTCTAGCTGGGCAGCTAGGTGCCTATCTTCAACTTCATTACTCTGAAGGGAAGCAAAAATGGACTCTGGTAGAAAACTAACAGAGGAAGCTGCTGCAGCAGGCTCCAGGTCACTGGAAGCAGGTGGCTGCAGGCTTGGCTGGTGGGTGACTCCAGGTGCCTGGGCTTTCATCACCAAGAGGATAGAGCCATGACTTTGAAGCCATGAGCTCAACAGCCAGGAATAGGCTGTTGGGGTTCCCCAGAACTTCGTCTGCCCCTTCTTCTGAGTGATGCTCTCAGTGGTCGGTCCCCTCCTCAGCCCCTCTCCTACTGCCTTTCATTCCTGGCTGGTGACAACTGAGTCTGACCTGGACCTTGGCCCTGCTGTTTAGTACAAAGACCGGCTCAGCAAATAAGCATCAGGGTCTACATCCTAATGGCTCTCAGGGATTGTGTAACTGGGGAAACTCTTTTAAGCACTCGAGAAGCAACTTTTAAGATATAAGAATGTGTCATTAATTATGTCATTATTATCCAGGAATTAACGCAGGTGCCTTCTATGAACTGGATGTTTGTGTCCCCCCGCATATTCACATGCTGAATCCTAACCCCATGGGGATGGTGCTCGGAGGTGGGGTCTGTGGAAGGTGATTAGGTCATGAGGGCAGAACCCTCATGAAAGCAATTACAGCTCTTATAAACGAGGCCTGAGAGAGATCTCTTGCTCTGTCCCCCATGTGAGGTTAAAGCTAGAAGGTGCCCAATGTGAACCAGGAAGGGGGCCTCACTAGACTCTGAATCTGCCAGCACTTTGACCTTGGATTCTCCAGCCTCCAGAACTATGAGATAAAGAGATAAAAAACTTCTGTTGTTTATCAGCCATCTAGTCTGAGGTGTTCAGTTATGGCAGCCTGAATGGACTAAGACAGCCCCCAAAGAATCTGCCTCCCCAAAGAATCTGCCAACATTGTAGTAGCCCAATAGGGGTCACTGTATGCACCTGATAGTAATAAAACTGCACTTTAAAGTTCTGTAATAGAAATCGAAATTGAGCTTTTATTACAAATAGTATAAAACCCCATTAGTATTAAAATTAATAATAGCTAATATTTATTGAGCACTTACTGTGCCAGGCACTCTATAGTACCTTATACAGTGCAATCTCTCATTTAATCCTTACCACTCCCCGGCGGAATACTATCATTACCCCTTTTTCAGATGAGGAGGCTGAAGTTTAG
This sequence comes from Macroglossus sobrinus, assembly GCA_004027375.1. Taxonomy (NCBI): domain Eukaryota; kingdom Metazoa; phylum Chordata; class Mammalia; order Chiroptera; family Pteropodidae; genus Macroglossus; species Macroglossus sobrinus. The sequence goes on along the minus strand of PVKZ01007564.1, from coordinate 19,299 downwards.
AGAGGTCAGGTGACTTGACCAAGCCAGTTAGTACAGAGCAAAGCTAGGGTGTGAGCCCCACTCTGCCTCACTACAGAACCTTAGAAGCTATTAGCCTAAGCATCATGGAAATAACTTTTCCTGAATATCTACACAGGTATTCTTGATCCTCACAGGACTGATGGCTCGTCCCTACTCCATTTTAGTTGAAGAGATAAAGGCACAGAAGGTCAAGTGCACATAGCTCAGGAGTCCTTCTGCTTCTGCAGAGAACAAGGGTCATTCCTGCCCTTCGGGAGAGGCTCTCCTACATGGGTGGGCAGCCTTCTCAGACCCTCAGAACACCCCGCGTTCCTGGTAAGGGAACCGCTGGCCACTTTCCTCCCTGAGGGAAACTGGCGGGGTTCTGGTGCCCCAGAGAGATGCCAGCAAGTGCTTCTCCTCTGAGGCTCTTCCCCACGTCCACAGCCACCTGCGTTGTCGTTCTCACCTCCTCTGGCTGTGCCGGGGCTGAGGCCTTCTTCCTCCTTATCCTCTGCCCCTTCCGCCCCTCACCTTGCTCTTCTGCTCCATCCTCTTTAAGCAGCACCCCACCCACCCCCAATCTTTCTAAATGTTAGTAAACTTGATAATGTCACTTTCAGCCCAGAAACCTTTCTGTTTCCATTACCTGCTGAGAAAAGCTGCTACCTGGCACTTGAGGTTCTGCATGACCTGGCTTTGCCTCCCTCCCAGGCTTTTGCCCGACACCTCCTCTTCCACCCCCTCCCCGGCCCAAGGGGTGCTCCCCCAGCTGCAAATAAAAGGGAGAGGGCACAAAATGAGCCTGCAGATACATAAATTTGGAAGATCCTGTATTCTCTGCACTGTACCAGAAATCAACCCAATCTTCCCCGTTTTTGTTTGATCATTGAGGAAATAGCAGCCCACATTAACAAGTCAAGCAGGTCAGCCCCTTTGAACATGCTCCTATAGGCCCTGGAGCCCACTGCCTACCCCATACTGGCTCAATTCCACACCCTCGCTCCTGCAATCCCTTCCCAGCCCACCCTCGGCCCAAACACCCTCTCTGACCCCCACTCCCTATGGAAACATTTCAAGGCCCAATTCAAAAGCCATGTTTCCTATGAAACCTTCCTGATTTCACCTCAACTGAAGGGCTCTCCTCAACCCTGGGCATTAGATGGGGCCCCTCCCTGACCTTGAACTAGAAAGCCAGCCAGGATAGGAGGTCACATGTGGTCTGTCCTTATCTCCTCCCTGAACCGCGGGTTTCTTAAGGCAAAAGACTGAATCTTAGACCCTTCTTTATAACTCATGCAAGGCCTGGCACATTACAGGTGCTCTGCAAACATTCCTTGAACAACTGAAAAAGGAGATGAGACCTGTGCAGGGCTAAGACCCCGCCTACTTCAGCCCAGCCCCAGGTCTGGTTTCCATGGCAACCACTGCAGCCGGCCAGCCTGGCTGTGAAACCCCTGGACAGCCTAGCCTGACTCTCTAAGTATGATGGACGGGTCGAGAGGCTTCTCTGGCAGCTCAGAAGCAGGCACTGGGACTCCATTTGCCACCATGACAGGATCTGCATGTTCGGTCTGGGTGTCCCTTGGAGAAATACATCATCTGTCATCTGTAGACAAGCAGTGACAGACAGACCCAAGATATGTCTTCCTTGCTTATAGAAGGCCGCCTTCACCCTTTTCTTAGCTGAGAAGTTGCTGAGTTTTTGTCAAGGACCAGTAGGAACTTGCTATGAGGGGGGCCACAGGCATGTGCCATACCCAGCTTCCAAACCCTGGGGCTAGCAGGCCAGGAGGGCAGTGGGAATGAGGAAGGTAGGCAGGGCAGGGTCCATGGTCAGACGGCAGACCCCTGCCCTACCTGGATGCAGTACCCCACTCAGTGACAGCTTGTGAAGCTCAGTAGGAAAGCCAGGCCTTCTGATTTGGATATACATTTCCTGGTTTTAAAAAAAATGGTTCAAACACTTTTTTAACGTAGGTGAAAATCACATATTAGTCATGGGTTAAATAAATAACATCAACTCTCAGAAGCACGTGTCCCAGTTTTGTTCTCAGAAACATGGGAGAGTTGAATGCAGGTGTCTTACCTTGGAGGTGAATGTTATTCTACAGGAGGGGCTCATATTGAAGCCAAGTGGTGAGTGCTGTTACGATACATGAATGTTTCATGGTTGTGTGTCGGCTCACAGTTCACATGTCGGTGCAAGAAGCAAGCCCTGCTGGCTCACCTGGTGCCAGCCCTTCCTCTGGCACCCTGCTCCCCTCTCACAAGGACGGTCCTCTCTGCCTCTCAGGGCCTGTCCAGGTGGCACCACTGAAGCCCTCACCTCTACCTCCAGCCTATAATGTTGGGGCCAAAGTACATCTTAGTGCAGGGTAGAAGGGTGTACAGCCCTTAGTTAGGAGCCATAGCACAGACTCCCGGGTCCCTACCCACTGCAGACCCCTCCACACTCAGCTGCCACCCCTGCCTCTCTGCTCAGCCCGCTGTGCAGCTATGCTCAGCCTCTGTCACACTCCTTGGAGAAGATGCTTGTTGCGGTCTGCTCAGCAAGCCAATAGGGAGGGGGCTGACGCAGGCCTGCTGCATAACAAATGACACTCCGCCAAGTGGGTAGGGTGCTGGGAAGGAGGCTGCTGGGGCTGTGTTATTCGTCTCTTCCTTTCCCAGTGGCAGGGGCCTGGTTCAGCGTCCACGGCTCCCAACCAGCCTCAGAGCTGAGTGGATTGGGTGCTGTGACCCCCCAACTCTGACCACCATGCCCCCAGCTCCATGCGCACACCAAGCCTGGAACCATGGAAGATAGGAGTGAGGGCTCTGGCTCATCTGCTTACTAGTTGTGTGATCCTGAGCAAATTGCTTAACTCTCTGTGCCTCAGTTTACTTCTCTGTAAAATAAGGATGGGGGGTGTTGTGATGGTGAGAAGCACACAGGCACATAGTAGGCTCGATAAATATTCCTGGTTGCCCACAGGCCAGCATTCCAGGCATGAGAGGGAGCTGGTGGGGAAACTGCGCTTCTCTCTCTCTGTCTGTCTGTCTGTCTGTCCTTTCTTCCTTCCCCTCCCCTTTCCTCAGAGCAACAGAATGTTTCCATCTCTCAAATGGACATGCCAGTGAGCTGCATCCTGGACCTACATCTACAAGGCAAGCTCTGGAGGGCAGTCCCTTCCATGGGCTCATACCCCACCCTCTTCCCTTTTCTCTCCATTGTCACCTTTGGGTGCAGACCTGAGCCTTTTTCTTAAAGAAATGCATCCTCATCTGATTACTTTTACTCTGCCCGTGCCATTGGCCACGTTTCCATCTGCTACAGGAATAAAAACCTCTTAAAAAATCATAGGCCAGTGACTTGGCCCTGCTCCTCCCAGCCGGGTGCATCGGACACATTCTGTGTCCTGTCTGAGCCTCATTTACTTTTCAGATGAGAATAATACCCCTCACAGGGCTGCTAGGAGGATTCGGCGAAATGACATTCCTAATGCCCCTAGCTCAGGGGTCTTCTGTCCTTGTTTCTGCCCACCCCCAGAAATGCCTCACTTCACTTTGAGCAATGGCAGAGGGAACCGGCTGGATGTCAGGCAGCAGCTTCCGAGCCTCTGACTCCCTAGAACATCGTAGCCTTTAACAGACCCGCTTCCTGTGGGGTGGCAGCCTGGTCAGAGCGAGTCCCTGGCCCTTATTGGATTTCCTGTGCTTCTTGCCCCTCCAGCCCCTGTAACTGGGCTGGAAAATGACAGGGTTTCATTGATTTTCTCACCCACACTCCACCCCCCTCTCTGCCTGTCCTCTCAATGAGATCCCGCTGAGTCGCAGAGAAAGAGAGGCCAGATGTGAAAGCAGTGTTCCCTTCTTCACATGCAGCCTGTTGGCGTGTTTGATCTCTGGCTTAACAAGTTCAGCCGTTTTTCTTAAGAGAATAAAAGATTTAGACAGAGAAAGAAGGAAGGGGACAAAGAATGAGAGAGATAATGAGATAAAAAGAGCCAGAGACTCAAAGGAAGATAGAAAGAGGGAGACAAAGCAAGAATGAGAGAGAGAGAGAGAGAGAAAAGAGAGATGGAACAGAGAACACTTTCTCTTAGAAGCCACCTCTGGCCTTCTCTGGGGCTCTCCCCTAACCTCGAGCCCTGCCTCCCCAGCCCCAGCTGACCTGCAGCCTTGCAGCCACATTATCAACTCTGAGTGACCACACCCTGCCTGTGGAGGTAACAGCCTCCGCTCAGCATGACAGGGCATCTGCTGAAGACTCAGGAGTTCTGACAGAAGCTGGGATGAGCAGCCTTGTGGTGCAGAGGGTTGGCTGGCATGGGACGAAGGGCTGCCGGTGGGGAGCCAAGAACCCCTGCTCCCTCATTCTTGGATCTGAGCAGTCTTTTGGGGGTGCCAGCCATGAAGCCCTTGCTGAGCATTAACTCGGCATTTGTTTCCTGCTCCACCTCGCCCTTCCCCCTTGCCTCTCCCCTTCTTTGTCTCCAGTGTTCGATTTCCTATTTGAGAACAGTTCCAGCCTGTGCCATCGCTGAAATCCTGGCCTCTGTAACCAGCGAAGGCTGTTTTGAGCCTGTGAGTCAGAGACCAGTGCTGGTTTTTATTAAAGGCAGAAGGAAAATAACCTGATTTCATAAAAGCACAGCACCTTCTTATAAGCCAAGTGTTCCATGGGACATCTAACTGCCTGAGAAAATATTTTAAAACATGCACATTCATACAATAGCCCCCAACCCCTTCCCAACCTCTGGTGGGAGTTTTGAACCTGCGTGGGTTTCTTTTTCAATTTTTTTTTTTCTCCCCCGGCTAAATGTTTCTAGGTCACTTCCTCCCCCACTGAGAGCTCCCATGCAGGAAACGCTATGAATTCCATTCCAGCCCCTGAGCCTCCACAATTAACGGGATCACTGAGAACCAACCAAGAAGGATGCTGGGAAAAGGGGTCTTATCTCTCTAGTCTCCTGGCAGAGAAGCCGAGCCCTATGTCTGCTTCTGCTGCGACACAGACCCCTGCTCCCTGTATGAGCCCACCTGGGGCAGGCAGTCCTGGGGCCTCCTTCTCTCCCTGCCCCACTGCCCTCCGGAGCTGTCTCTTTGTACAATTCTCTTCTCCGCGAGTCTATTAGCGTGCTCCAGCAGGCGCTGCCAAGTTCAGCTGCATCCTTCTTGTCTAGTTTATATTAGAAGAGAAAGCTCTGGTGTGTTTTCCCCTCACCTGAGGAAAGAGATGCTTCTCTTTTTCAAGACACTCATATTCTTTGATGAAGACTGAGAAAGACTTAAATTATAATGAAATGCAGTCATTCAAGATGAGATTGCCCAAGAGCGCTTCCAGCTGCCTTGTTAAAAACGGCTTGGCTTACCAGCCGAAAGGCGGCAGCTGGGCACAAGGGCCTGCCCTCGGTGCCTTTTGCCGGCCTGTCTGCAGCTTGACTCCTGCTTGTCTCCTCGTCTCTGCCTGGGCTGCTACAGCAAACAGTCAGTGCAGTAGCCTCCCAGTTGGTCTCCCTACCACCTGTTCTCCCCTCTTTCGCTTTGATTCCCCAGCTTCTGATCACATCCCTTTCTTCCTCCAAGGCCTTCGGTGGCTTCTAAATTCCCAGTTCAGATGCCCCCTTCCCCCCTTCCCAATACCTTCTGAGTGGGGACGGGGGGGGGTGGGCAGCCCAGTAAAAAAAAAAAAAAAACCCACTTCATTCTTTTTGCCTGAGATTATCATTACTGGTATACTTAATACATGAGAAATAAAATAGCCCCACTATGTGCTAGGAACAAAGGGAAAGCTACCGTGGAGTCACACAGACCCAGGTTCAAACCCTTGATCTGCCGTTTACCAGCTGAGGGCCCAAGGGCAAGTTCACACACCTGTTTGAACCTGCTTCCCCATTTATAATCGAGACTAATGATACCCATCTCACAGGACTGCTGTGGAGGTTGAAGACGCTGTAAAGAGCTGAGCATATCATTACTGCTTAATAAATAGTAGCTGTTCTGCTTTGTTTTGTAGTCTTTGTAATGGGAACGGCATTGTCAGTCTGGTTTTATAGATGACAAAGTGGTTCTCAACCTTGGCTGTGTTTCAAAAATACCTGGGGAATTCTTTAAACTACAGATGCCCCCCCCCCCCCCGTTTCCTTCCTGGGGTTTAGCCCAGATGTGTATTTGGTCAAAGGCCCCCTGTCTGGACAGGATAGAAATCTCTGCATAAGGCTCTAAAGGAGCAGAGGACCAAGTGGGGCCTGGTTGATGTGGGAAAAGAGCCCAGGAGAGGGGCTTCCTGAGGCAGTAGGTGGGCGGGGGTGAGCCGGGCCCCTCACTGTCTAGACTGACCAGCTGGAGTGGGTTGAGAGGGGTCATCTTGCTGCTGTCCTTGTAACACCCAGCTCAGGGAGCACCTGTCGGGTCTGAAAGGGAGGAAGGCTTCCTGGAAATCCAGGCTATTTTACCTCCTAGAAGACCTCAGCACCAGTCTTCCAGTCAGGGTGGGGGAGCCCTAGGAAAGCGGGAGCTAATCGAGGGTGTCAGGAACAAAGGTTTGCTTTCCACTGCTGAGAACAGAAGGTGAAACACCCTGGAGTTAATTAACTTCCCGCAATATGGCTAGTGCCACGGTCTCACAGCTGCCCGGGCGCTCACTCGGGGTCCCAAGAGAAGGGGATTACTGTGGCCGAAAGAGAAACACACTCAGACAGTCAAGACAACCCCATCCTTTGCTGATCACACCCTCGTTCGTTCGTTCGTTCATTCATTCATTCATTCATTCATCAACAAACATGTATTACGTTCCAGGCTCCGTGTATAAACATAGCATAACGGCAACCAAAGAGAGGGCTTCCTGCCCGCAGGGAGCTCAAAATTATTCAGTTGTTCACTTATGTTTTTAAGGAGCACAGAGCAGACGTCTCTCAGGTGAGGCCCCGACACTGCCTCCAATCGCGTTATTGCCCAGCACACTCACTCCCTCCTCTCCCAGCCCTGCCTCCTCCCCTCGCCACAGACCTCTGGCATTTCCTCCTCAGTCCCCACCCTCAGCCGAAGGCCTTACTCTGGTTTATTTAGAATAGAGAAGAAGGTGGGAGAGACCTTCCACAAGCTCCTGCCCGTCCACGTCCCTGCTTTCCAGCACCTGTGTCCCGGTCCTCGGCCTTCCCTCCTCTTAGCAAATGGACTGTCCTTGAGTCTACGTCCTCCCCAGCCCTGTGCTCCAGATCCAGACACCCTGGACCCCAGAGCGCCTCGTCCCAAGATTGTTCTCTGTCTTATCCCGTGTGGCCAGTTTCCCCTCTCCACTGCCCCAGTCCATCGGCATACGAACATGCTGTTCTCTCTTCTTCCTGGAAAGTTCTAGAACACCTCTGGACCCCACTATTTTCCCCAGTGCCACTGAGTGTCCCTCTTCCCCCTTTACAGCAAGACACCGGTTAAAGCTGTCTCTGTGAGTCGTTCCAGTTTCTCAACTCCCACTCGCTTTACTCCCACTCCCGTCAGCTCCCAGCCCCACCCCTCCGAGAAACCGCTGTCCCCAAGGACACGAGTCACTCCTCTGCGCTCATCTTACTCGACCCAAGGGCGGCACTGACAGGCTCGGTCGCCGCTTCCTTTTTAAATCACTCTTCATTTCGTTTCCAAGATGCCTTGCTTCCCTGGTTTTCTTCCCACCTCATTGGTCATGCCCACCCCCAGGCTTTTTTGTTGTTGTTGGTTCTACTCTTTAATCTCTTCATGTTGGGGTATCCTTCGTAAAAGTCGTTCCTTAGGCCACTTCTCTATCTAGATTTACTCCGCTCGTGATTTTAAATGGCGTCTCTATGCTGACAACTCCCACATTTTCATCTCCAGCTCAGACCTTGCCCCAAAGCCCAGACTCATATCCAACTGCCCTGCCAGCATCTCTTTATAATTGACGTACACGTCTCACACCCGACATGGCCAAGACTCAGTTCCTTCTCTTTCCCATAATTCTACCACCCCCACCATTCCCCCCCACCCCCGCCCTGCAGCCTTCTCTTCTAACTCCGTCAATGGCAACTCCATACTTCCTGTTGCTCAGACCCAGCACCTTGTTGTTATCCGGGACGCCTCCCCTCTTTTTCACATTTCATATCCGTCAGGAAATCCTGTTGACCTCCACAATGTACCCAGAATGCCACTAACCCTCCCCACCTCCGCCGCTGCCTCCGTGGTCCAAGCCAGCTTCTCTGGCCGGGATTTTTGCAGTTGCCTCCTCACTGGTCTCCACACAGCAGCCATCGCTCCTCCGTCATATCCACTTCTCTGCCCCAAACCCTTCAGAAGCCCCCATTTCACCTGGAGAAACTGCTCCCCAAGGCTTTCCCTGATCCCATCTCATTGCTACTGGGACTCACTCCCTCCTTCTCTTCTCCAGGCTTGATTTTTTCCAGGCATGCTCCCTCCTCGGGGCTATTTCAACTTGCTATTTTCTCTCCCTGGAACACTTTTCATGCAGATAACCACATGGCTGTTTCTGTCACCTCCTTCACATCTTTGCTTAAATGTTACCTTCACAGAGAGACCTTCTGCAAGTATCCCACTCAGAGCTGCAGTGCCTGCCCCCACACACCCCCACTTCTTTCTGTCCTTTTCCCCCCTTTGGCATAGCACTTATTACCATCTAACATGTTACATGTTTATTTGCCTCCACTCGAATGTGGGTCAGTGTAATGGGTTGAATTGTGTCCTCCCCCTTCAACCTCCCCGCAAAAAAAAAAAATATGTGCAAATCCTGACCCCCTGTGGCTGTGATTTGAGCTTATCTGGAAATAGTCTGAGGAGATATCATTAAATTTAGGGTCTCAAGATGAGATCATCCTGGATTTAGAGTGGACCCTAAGTCCAATAAATGGTGCCACTTCAGAGAAAAGAGAGAGATTTGAGACACAGAGACATGGGTCATGTGACGATGGAGGCAGGAAGTGGAGTGATGCCGACTCAAATCAAGGAGAGCCAGGAGCCTCCAGAAGCTGGAAGAGGCAATGAAGGATTCTCCCCGGGAGCCTTCAGAGGGAGTAAGGCCCTGCCAACACCTTGAGTTCAGACTGCTGGCCTCCAGATCTGGGAGACAATAAATTTCCCCTGTTTTTAGTTGCCAAGCCTACGGTAATTTGTTGTCAGTCCTAGGAAACTAAGGTAAGATCTTGGTTTCATTCCCTGCTGCCTCTCAAGTTCTAGCATGATGCCAGCCGGAGTGGACACTCAGCACCCATGTGTTGAACGATTGAACAAATATCCTTTCACATAGCATCGAGGAAGACAACGGAGAACAGGCATAGGTGCCCCCACTATCCGTTCTCGGAAGCAGCACAGAGCCAAGACCCTGAGAAACCCAGTTTTGAGTCCCCATCCTGTGAATGAGCAGCTGGAACTTGCATATCCCTATCCCCTCATTTGCAAAAGGAAGGGAAAAGTCTGCATCCCAGTGTAGGAGTGAGAATTAAATGTAGTAGAGGTTGCATAAACGTTGGCTTTCTTCCCCTACCCTTCTCTGTTCTCATCTCTAAAATAGGGGAAACACTCATGCTTGTCTGTCATGGAAAATCATTCTTTATATATATATATTTTTTTACCAAGAACTATTTAATGACATGGGAAATATCCATGCTATATTGTTAAGTGGGTAAAAAGCTGCTTACAAAATTACATGTGCATTAGCTATGCTTGTAACAAGTGGGCATGAAAGTACAGCCCATTACCAGAAAGAAAATCTTACTTAAGTCCCAGAGCCCAGAATACAAATTGTTCTTTGCTTTTCCCATTGACTTTAAGCTCCGTCCATACAGAGTGCCCTTGGCATGGGCACTGGAAGCCTCTTGCCTTCTCTCCCTCCTTCTCATTTCTCCCTGTCCCCTCAGTCTGCCCAGGGTTTATTGCCTCTGTAATGCTTTATAAATTTCTCTATAAAAATATCAGGCACATCTTTTGCTAGGTTTATTCCTAGGTAACTTTCAGGTCGACTTACTGTTTTGAAAGGAGTCTTTTTTCCTATTACAGTTCTGCTTGTTATTTGTTTGTTTTAGAGGAGTCTCCTTCTGGCCACAGCTTCAAAGTCAGCTCCTCCTTGGAGCAGTCTCTGACCCCTCACCCTCACCCCCGCCCTCCTGGCACTTTGAATGTCTCCTTCACGGCTCTCACAGTTTTCATTTTTGTTCCTTTAATTTCTTTATTTGTACACATTTCACTAACGCAAATTATTCAAATATGGCTGTCTTCTCTAGAGGTCGGTGAGGTTTCAGAGAACAGGAATAGTTTGTCTTAATCACAGCTGCACCCCCAGGATGTAGCATAGTGCCTGGCACCCAGCAGGTGCGCATAAGTGTGTGTTGAATGAGTCATGTGCAGGTACACGTGGATGGGTAGATGCATAATCTGAGTGCTGCTGCTCCTGGTTATAAAAACTGGGGCCGGTCACCCCACTGCTTTGTGCTTCGGCTTCTCTAATGACAAAGGACGTGGCCTCTGGATTCCCTTCCTTTAAACCCTCTGATTCAGTGAGGCGAGGGCTGGAAAGGGTATAAGCAGCAAGGTATAATTTTGTCCTCACAATAAGCTTATAGGAAATTCTATTATTATTTCCACTTTACAGATAAGAAAACAAAGGCCCAGAGGGAATGAGTCGTTTGCCCATGGTCACGCAGCCAGGAAATACCAAAGCCAAGACTCAACCCAAGATATCTGGCTCCACAGCCTATAATCCCAACCACCGTGCTAGATGGCCTTTCAAATACTTACCCACACATCATCCATCCAATCCCCCAGCAGTCTTTTTACCCATCCTTCTATCCACCACTCACCTACTCTCCCACTCAATCCACCCAACCTTTATCTATCCCCTACTTATTCTCTACCCTCTCATTCATCTTCATTCCCAACCAGTCACCCATTTCCCTACCCGTTCTTCCAAAGACCCACGAATCCATCCATCCATTTACCTACTCTTTTTTACACTACCTATCTATTCATCCATCATCCATCCATCCATCCATCCATCCATCCATCCATCCATCCAACAACAACTTACTATACCCTCTACACTAAGTGTTGACATTTAAAGATGAATGGTACTTAGCCTCTGATATCAAAGGGCTTACTCTTTTGTGAGGGAAACTGGGAGATGAACCAGGGAGGTAACTCGAGGTTGTAGGTGCTAAGGAGGAACGAGCACAGGGTGCCATGGGTGCATGGGGAAAGGGCCCTTGACTGATCCTGGAGGGGACTGGGAAGAACACCTGAGGATTCAGCGGCTGACTTGAATGGGTCAGAATAATCTACATGGAAGAGATGAGGAATGGCCTTCCAGGCAGAAAGACCCTTTCATGCAAGGGCTACAGTTATTTCTCTACTTGAATAGGACAGAATAGGGGATGGTCCCCTTCTCTCTGATAGATTGTGAGGGGACAGCACTGGCCAAGCCATAGCCAGCATCTTCTGAGTTCCTCAGTGAAGATGGAAACAGGCCAATCAGGGGCTGGCCAGAACAAGGCTTTTGACCAGCATCTGAGCTGAGACTCAGGACAGCTTTCTGGAAAAGCAATTCCACATCCAGGGTTTCTTTAAGACCCATTCGCTGTTTGGATCCCCCCACAGCCATCCTGCATTTGCTATTCTGTGCACCTTCTGTGTATTTGCAAGTTCTGATTGAACAAACACTGGCTGGGGCACAGAGAACTCAAATAATTGTGTGTCTGTCAACGGTACATGTTAATTGGAGAGTTGTAGAGTCCGCAGGACAGGTCACAAGGGAGAAGCCAATTACTCCATGTACCTATTTGAAAGGCGCCCGCTCCTGGAATCCTGACTGGCATTAGAACACTCTGTATTGGTCCGTGTTATTGATTTTCCTCCTGCCTCAGTTGATGGGCTTGTTAATTGACAATTACCTCTTTCCCAGTGTTGGGAGAATTGACAACAATGACCCGAAGTGTTCAAGTTTCTTTTGAGCTGAGCTAAGCCTGTACCTGTTTAACCTGTAACAAGCCCCAACAGGCACCTCTGGGGGAGGGAGTGAGGGACTGAGGCTTCCAAGAAGGAACAGGGATGTTGGGGGTTAAACTTGGATTTTAATGGGCACAGACTTGGACTTGGAGCATACCAGGGCCTTGGCGTCAAGGGCCAGAGGACTGAAGCTGGAGCCAGGAGGGGCTAGGCAAAGATTGGGCTTGTGCACAAAAGCTTCCAATGAGACTGCTTCACATTTGGCTCCAGTGTGCAGTGAAGGGAGGATTGAATATTTACTGAGCACCTACTATGTTCCAGGCACTTTTTTCTTAATTGCATCCCCCACATACAACTTTTATTATTACAGCTATACTATATATCTGTAGTGTGCTTTACATATAAAAAGTAAGACTTTTGGCCACCCCCCCAAAAAAAAAAATCAAGTGTTGCTACTTTGCGGGGGGCGGGCAATATTGCCCCCACTAAGAGTGTATGGTATAGAAAAACTAAGGCAGGAGCCCAGGCAGATAGGTCTGGACAGTAGAGCTTGGTCAAAAGTAAAGGCTTGGGCGGCCGGCTTGGGTTCAAGTCTCTGCTCTGCCACTTACTGTTTGATTTAACCTCTCTGAACCTCAGTTTTCTCATCTTTTAAATGGATCTAGAAACAAGGCTTACTTTACATTGGATGGTAATGGTCATTCAATGAGGTAATGTACATAGAGCACTTAGGATGTAGTAAGCTCTCAATACATTATAGTGGCTACTATAGTCATTACTTCCAGAACTACCGCTGGTGACAACAAGGTTCTTGGCACATCCCTTGCTCCCTAGAAGGATGGACTATGTCTTACTCATCCCAGTGGCCCTGGCCTGGGCCCTTGCTGTTGTGTAAACCACCCACTCTTGAGTAGGACTGCTCTGGCTCTGAGCAGGCAAAGCAGCAGGAAGAATTAGGATGACAGGGGCTGCCCACAAGCACCTGGGGACCACGTGTTCCTCTGAGAACACCATGTCCAGCCACCAAGAGGAAATTGCTGTTTTAGCTTCTGCAGCTGTCTGAGCGACTTCAGAGGCTTCCCAAAGCTTCCGCCTCTCTCTTACTTAAGTTGCCCTGCCAGATCGTCTGTCCGAGGCTGACCTGAGATGCCCAAGTCTGACATGTTTTGCCTGGGTGAGGGAAAACCCCATTACCCAGGGCCTGAGAGATAGGGCTCAGAGGCGGGCTGCTGGCCAGTGCCCATCCCTCGGCCCCGCCTGGAGGTCAGAGACAATGGCATGGGAACAAGGGCAGACCTGCCTGGGGGGCCACACCCTGGAGCCCAAATCTTACAAAACCTTCATCAGAGCTTTGACTTGGAAGGTGGATGCTTGAGTCTTGCTAATATCAAGGGGGCTGATGCCCAGTTTTTCATAACTAAAGATTATAAATTCAAATTCAGCGAAGAGGCATTGCCCCCACCCCACCCCACCCCCATGCTGTCATTCTCCTCTGCCCTGAAGCCTCTGCTAGATTTGTAAATTTCGTTGTTACATTTCTGCACAGAAAACCGCCTCATCACAAACCAATCTAGTAGGCAGAAGCAGCAGACTGACTTGGTTTGGTGCACTGATTTCCAATTATTTTTAAGCTGTTTATCCCTTTCTTCAAATGAAATCTTATGTGGAAACTCAATTGATATGTAAGAGGAACAAATATCTCTAATGTGTAACAGGAACAGAACTTAACCCGTGTATAAATAGTTACAGTCTCCTCCTATCCCATGCTCTGTAGACAGGCCTTCAAGTGTTCTGCTCTGTGTGTGTTCAGCTGCTACAGCCAGTGACAGAGAAGTAGAATAAGCCCAAATCCTGCTAGCTCTTCATTCCTGCAACTCCCAACCCCCTCCTCCCCAGAACCCCCAGAACCCTGGGACACAATGGGAAAGTTTCCAGTTGGTGGTGAGATGGGTTCAAATCCTAGCCCAGCACTTGCTAGGTGGAGGACCAGACTCAAGTTTCTTTATGATCTGAGCCTCCATCTAGTCATTTATCAAACAAAGGAAAGAATCGTGTTCACCCACTTCTCTGTATTGCCAGGAGGACAGACTAGATTTGTGAATGGGAAACCAAACCCTAAAGGATCATCCTATCCTGTGAATCAAAAAAATGCCATGTTGAATTTTGTGTCCTTTTGTTTTTTAGGGTTACAGGTGGCAGAAGCAGTCCCTCTATTAGTGGTTGATGTGGCCAAGCCCTGGAACATCCAAACTGCTTATATTTTGCTTTGGGAGATGGTGGGAGGCCGGGGGGGCGGGGGGCGGGGTGGAAGGGTGGGAATGGGAGTCTAGTGTTTTTCTTCCATGCCTCCTGGAGAAGAATTGCTTTGCACCTTAGTCAAAGTGGTTGGTTCTCTGACCTAAAACCACTCCGAGTTTTCAAACTGTCACTGTTCTGGTTTTGTCTATGAAAACTGTTTCTGTAGAGGAGCAATTTTAGCCACTGGAGGTGCAGCTCAGAGGTTCTCAGGGTCTTTGCTGGGATCCAGGGCAAGGTGGGGGACACCCAACCGCCACCAGCACCAGTTTTAGGTTCCACCCAAGTGTCCCCCTCCCCTAGGTACCCTTCTATGACACCACTCTTTCCTGGCAAGGTGACAGCGAGGAGGCAAAGGGTCCTCACTCTTCAGTGGAGTCTTGTGGAGGAATTGACATCCCTCTGACATCTGGGACACCTGTAGGGGACCTAGTTTGGAAGGGAAGACCCCAGTGGGGAACCAGTGACTTCTGGCCTCCTGTCACCAGGCCCTGTGTTAGTTTCCTTCTAAACGGCAGCTTATTATATCGTCGACTGACTTTGTGAGACAAGGGTGATTGTCTCCTTTTATAGATGGGGAAACCAAGGCTCCGAGGAGTTCAGTGACTTACCTAAGACCCACAGCTAATGACTGTGGTGGAGCCAGGATGGCTGGAGAAGCCTGTTATTTAGTGAGGTGGGGGAGACATTGGGAAGGGGAGTTCCCAGGGGCCAGTCAAGGTGTTGGAATTCGTGTATCCCCCAGATCAAGGTGATCAGCACCAGTTGGCTCAGCTGACTAGCAGGAAGCACCATCCATGCAACCGACCACAGCTTACTGAGAGCTTGTGGGTACACGCTGTGGGCAGACACGGGGAGGCAGATACAAGAAAGAGCAGGCCCCATCTTCAAAGGAGCACCATCCACAGGATAGAACAGGTCACAGGAGTAAGCATAAAGCAGTGTGGACACCGCTTTCACAGAGATGTACGTGGAGGGCTGTGGGCAAGAGGAGGACTGCTGGGGCATCGGAGAGGCCACCGGAGCCCGGCCATGAGCAACACGGGAGGAGGAAGAGGGCTGGGGCTGTGACAGCAAAGCTCCAGCCCACAGAATTGCTGGGCACACAGTGCATTATTGCTATGTTCCCCAGCTGTCTTGCTAGATGGGAGGTTTCACATGGCTTCTTTCCTTTTTTAGGTCTGACTTCGGTAGGGCGTGGTCTTCTTCTTGGTGCCACCACCATCACTTTGAACGCCCAGAACCCCCTCCTTCTGGTCGGGGCAAGGTGTACAAGTGTCCTAGACTGTTTGTTGGACTTGGACGTATCCATTTGAGGTGGGTTGGAAGAGGCCTGGACAGTCGCTGGGCATGAGTGGGTACCACTCCAGATTGAGTGCTTGATCAGCAACCTCTGACCCCATCTCCAGTGGTTCATACAGACAGTAATGGCAAGGGGAACTCAGTGCTCATGGGGCTTCCTTGAGGCCCCTGATGCTGGTGACAGACTTCTCTGCTCCTGGGGGACTCTATGGTATCTCTATCCCCAGTCTCTTTGGTTGTCCCTTTCTCCCTCCTGTTTAATCTCATCTGTGGGTCCTATTATTATCTGCTTTTATAGATGAAGAAACAGAGCAAGTGCACCAAGAGAACTTCTTGCTCGAGATCATTCAGTGAGTGGTGCCTCTGGGCATCAAGTCATCTGTCTGCAGAGCTGGTGATCTTCCCTGTGCCCCACACATTGTCACCCAGGAAATGGGAGAAGAGTCATGGAGAATGAAGGGAAGGCTGAATCAGGGCCAGAGAGAGAATTTGGAGAGCTCTAGAAGGGCATTTCAGCTCCATCCTTCTTAGAAAGGGCCAACAGTCAAAAGGGACCTCGCACATTTGGTGAGTTCACAAATCTTCAGCGCCGGCATGGAAACCCAGATTCTCAGCCTTCGGTTTCAAACTCCTGGTTTAATGAGCCTGCGAGACTTTGTCAGGGGCCACGTTCTATGTGGTTGCTCTCTTCGGCTCCCTGTGCTCCTGCACCCACTTTGTCATCTGCCCGGTTCCCCGCCAGCAGGTCAGGTAGCATCCTGTTGATTCCAGTATAATTAAGGCTCGACCATATTCCAGACATCCACTTTCTCTTCCTTGTTGAGCCCACAATCTTTTGGAGCAGTGGTTCCCAACCCTAGGTGCCAGTGAGAATTAATTGGGGAGCTTTAAAAGATCCCAATGCCCTGGCCTTCTGTTCTGTGTGAAGGTCCAGGGGTGAGGCATTTTCCAAGCTCCCCAAGATAGAGTAGCACTGCTTTACAGAACACCGCTGAAATAGTCTGTGCATCTTCTAAGCATGGCCTGGGTACTTTTTTTTTTCCCCCTCACATCAGCATAATCCACCCTATTAAAGCCCACAAAACACAAATCAAATGGTTCCTGCTGGCCAGAGAATGGGTCTTTGGAAAACAGTGCTGAGCCTTGCAGACTTGTGTCCTGAGGGGAGCTCTAACTGTGCCTGTGCCAGTTCAGTCATTGTGACTTCAGCGTCACCCTGTACTGGCATTATTCCTACGCCATCTCACCCATGATATCCAGAGGCCCACCGAGACTTTTAATGTCCGTTTTATATTGTTGAACAGGAGCCTTAGATGCTTGTGGTCATAATTTTGAAATATTAAATTACGCTGAGCATTAAGGGCTATGTTTTCTGTTAGAAGACAGGTTAATTGCAGCTCTTCATCTTTAATTTTGAGATTTAAGCCGCTTTCCCATTTAGCTCTAATTGGTAGTGTTCTGACAGCCCTCTCTGACCTCAGAAGCCTTTGATATGGTTTAGAGATCCTTTTATGGAAGCCCCTTTTTCTTCAGCCCTGCACATTTAATAGATTTGTATTTCCTCAGTCATCTTGCCTTCTGTGGAGATATTTCAAAATCGCACCATGTGTCTGCAGGGAATAAATGCCTTCTCTCCAGCGAATGTTTTCTTTTTTTTTTTTTTTATAGCGGTCGGCAAAAGAGGATTAATTGCCCCCATTTATACATACCTCTTACTCACTATGGTCCATTTTCATATAGAGATTTTTAATCCTTTCTTCTGCAGCCAGGTTGGATTTGTCTGTAAAGGCTGGTGCTCTTAAAATGATGTTTCTGGAATGGACCTTAAGAGAGCATCTACACCTATCACTTTATTTTATAGATAATAATATCACCATAATGATGCTTTATGTGTCGGGGGAGAGCACTCATTGTGAGGACAGGGATAGGGGTAGTAACGAGCCCCTCATTCCTGGAGGTGTTCAAACACAGTTTGGAAGCAGCTTGCCAGGAATATTTTAGAGGTAAATATAGCATAAGACCTGAGAGGTTTTAGAGTCAGAAAGTCTTGGATTTAAATCCCTGCCACTTACCGGTCCTGTGGCCTTGGGCTCCTTATGAGCCATTGTCAGCCTCTGTTTCCTACTCTATAAAATGGAGTTAATAACAGTACTCACCTCATAAAGTTATAGCAGAGCTGAGTGAAATAATACCTGGCCTTTAGCAATTGTTTAATAAATGTGGGTTACTGTTATTAAATATCATGGATGATAGTTGGGCTTCAGAAGTGGGGGAGGGGTGGGAATAGGGAAGAACTCAACACGAAGACCTTTCAGTTATCTTCGATCCCCAGACTCCAGTAGCTCATTAGAGTTTATGAAGTGCCTTCACATCCTTAATCTCAATTTATCCTCATAACTGCTCTACAACACAACAGTCCTTCACCAGGACTAAGTAACAGGGTGGGGACATGGAGGCTCCAAAAAGTCAGGTGACTCCTCTAAAGTCACACAGCACAGGGACGGAGCCACTGGAACCCAAAATGATATACACCCCTCTTTTTCTGCTGCTTCCACGAAACCAGCGCTGCTGTCAGTCCCGTTATCCTTCTGTTTTATCATAAGGCTAATTCTTAATATCCCAGGTCCATGCTTAGCTAGGTGGGCGTGCTCCTGGTCTGCCCAGATTCTTATTCTGAGGGTGATGCTTGCCAATTCAAATGCAGAACTTGGAGACGTTTCTTTTATTCCCAGTATGTAGGGCAATCAAACTGTCCGATAATAATAATACATAATGTTGGATGCTCATAATGCCCTTGTTTCATGTGGCAAACTCTTAGAATTTTAATTTGATACAAAGAACGTTATTACACCATATTCATTACAATGCATGTTAACCTCTTTTAAAATCCCTTTTTCCAGCAATAATAGAAGACAGTTTAACATGAGGAAAGTCATTTGGAGAAGATCTGCTCAAGGGGTTTTTCCTAGCATCGTTATGGCCTGAGCTGACCCCACTATCTTCTCTCCCAAGGTTCTAGTCTCTCTTGACACGATTAACAATATAAAGCACCAGAGGCCATTTATATGGGGCTCATGGACGCATCTGTAGGAGGGGCTTCCACCGGCTCTGATCATTATTTGGCTCCCAAGGGAGACCCTTTGGCAAAGAGGCCCTGTGTCATCAGCCTTTTGCACCAATGTTACGTGACAAAGGATCTTTAAGGCTTATAATCATAAGAGATTCAATCAGAGGAAAGAAGGGAACAGGTCAGGTTTGGGGGTGGGTGGAGGATGAGTGGGGGAGATTGCAACTTTCCTTTAAAAATTACACATTTCAAGCATTGGGTCAGGGACGCTTGAACATGGATCCAACTGGGTTACTGTCAGGAGCAAAACTCCTTCTAAAGACACTGAAAGCCACTAACTCTGCCTTCCCACATACACCTTTTATTTTAACTCCTCACACCAAAGGAGACAAGGCTTCAGGTCTCATCTGACCCTCACTCTCTGATGCTGACCTCTGACTCAACCGGCTGTCCCAGCTGTCTTTAAGCAGTGCCCCAAGGGTGAAGGGTGAGGGGTGTCTGAACTGGGCAGCCCTACTTATGCCTTCCAGATTGATTCCACACATCCTTTCATGTGAAGGGGTGCTGAGCCCTGCGTCCTGATCCTGTCCTCAACCCCTTGTTTTGAAGATCAGGAAACCACGGGCCAGAGAACAAAGGGTCTTCTTCCAGGTGTGTGGCTGAGTTGGAACCGGAATCCAGTTCTAATGCCA